>ML252585.1:12561-25258 GCA_005239495.1 Nicotiana undulata | reverse complement strand
AACGGTTGGCTAGCCTGGTTCCACGACAGGCGCCATCACAACCCGAAAACGGGTCGTGACATTGGCTTGCCTGACAGTGGTGTCCGGCGCCATCACAACCCCTAGGATTTGGGTCGTGACACATCAAGAAGAGATTTAGTGTCATGGGAGAAACTATGTATGCCAGGTTCAGCTGGGGGCCTAGGTATTTTGGACTTCTACTCATGGAACAAGGTCGCCTTATGCAAGACACTATGGGACATCAATACAAAAAAGGACATCTTATGGGTAAAATGGATCCATAACTTTTATATAAAGAGAAGAAATTTCAACACAATGTCAACTCCAAAGAAAGCTTGTTGGATCATTCGAAAAGTGTTTGATATAAGAGAATGGTTTGGGGCTGTAAGTACAATAGGAGATACCAATGAGTTTTGTAAACAAGGAAAATTTAGCATCAAGACAGTGTATACAGCAGCAAGGCCTCAATTCCAGAAAGTTACATGGAAGAATCTTGTACTGGGAGCTGATACTATACCAAGGCATCGATTCATTATGTGGTTAACTCTTAACCAAAGATTGGCAATAGTGGATAGATTGGCAAAATGGAAGATTGATGTGCCAAAAGACTGTGCGATGTGTACTATCCAAAAAGAAGAAACGCTTGGTCATCTCTTCTTTGAGTGTGTTTATGCAAAATCAATACGGGCTACATTATTAGGCTGGTTGGGAGAAAAATATTCCATTGGAAGTTGGGAAAAGGAAGTATAGTGGCTAATCAAGAGGACTAACAACAGTAGACCAAGAGCTCAAATTCTCACATTTCTGTTTCCAACAACAGTCTACTATACATGGCTGGAGAGGAACAAAAAAAGGTTTCAAAATCAGTATGTTACATGTGCAGGAAGAGTTCGAGAAATAGTTTTGTAGCTGCATATCAAAGGCCAGCACAGGAGTAAATGGAAAACAATATTAGAACAGTTAAATAGATTTCCTACTTGCAACAATGTATAGATCAATAGAATGTTAGGAAAGATACATAACTGTTGTTATGAAAATAGGAGTACTGTAAAGGATCTAAGTCTAAAGTCCCACGGGCTAGCGGATGTAAATATTTCCATTGGTAAAATATAAAAATTTGATTTGACCAACACAAAAAAAAAAAAAAAAATTAAAAAAAAGTTACTCCCACTATAATATATTTTTATATTATATTTGAACTATTTTTCTACTCAAATAATATTTTTTTAATCAATTATCCGTGTAATATTGAAAAATATTTAATTATAAACAACAACTAAGAAAATATTTAAGAATATAAATGTGTGAGAAAGAGAGAAAAATGGTTGGTAAGAGTCAATTAAATATTCAAAACAAGAGATGAACTAATATTAAGATCTGAATCATCATAGAATAAATTATTTTTTAATTATGTTAAAACCAAATAATTGAATCTTTTAATTAATTAGTTAGCAAGAGAATCCAATTCAATTATTTTTTAAATTTATTATATGAGTTTATTCAAGTAAAAAATATCTTAGGGTATATAAATTAATTCCATAAAAAGAGCGTTAGAACACAAAGTAAAAAGATTAGTATATTAAGAATCAAAATGTTATACAAGTGTATGAGGAAGCACAATCAAAACTAGACCCTAAATAAGAACAAGCTTTCAAGACTATATTATAAAGAGTCTACTCTGGTATATCGAGATTATTCTTTGTAGATGACTCCGGCGAAATCGAAATAATATTCTTATGTCATGCATTACTTGCAAATATCATATCAAGAGGCATGACACTGTTAGCAATAATAGCAATTGATGTACCAACAATGATTTTATTGTAAGACCGCCCACTTTAGATTTTATATACCTCTTCAAACAACTTAATAACAATCACAAATATATCAAAGCGGAACGATGGTGCTAAATTTATAAGGAAGGCAGAATTGATAATATGGGATGAAGCACCTATGAAGTGTCAAACGATCGAAATAATTGTCCGGAGTTCTAGAGATATATTGGATATAAATGAACCGTTTGGTGAAAAATTAATGGTTTGGAAGGTGATTTATGTCAAGTACTGCCAGTAGTTTCAAAATCGACAAAAGCAAAGACAGTAAAAGCTAACTTGCCAAAGTTATACTTCTGGCCTCGAACGAAAAAGACTCAACAAACAAGAAATATAAAGTAAGAACAGATCCAAAATTCAGTGTCTTCTTGCTTCGTGTCGGAAACAAAGAAGAACATACAATAAAAGATGATTTAGTTCTTCCTGAACACTTGGTTATCCCAATGGTAATAGTAGTGCATTTAATAAGAGAACTATTTCTATCATTAGAGTATAATGTAATTTGTTCAAATCGCATGATAGAATTAAAAATATATCTTAGCTAGCATAAATGAATATGTTGATCAACTTAATAAAAGGTTGCTTGCAAAATTTGATAGCAAATAAAAATGTTTTTCAGTTTTTGACTCAACAGAAAATGATTCCAATAATTACTACCAAGAAGAATACTTAAATACTTTAATACCAAATGGCCTTTTACCATACATGTTTGTTGTCAAGTTTCTTATTTCTTACGAATGTTAGTGTCACCGTATATATAACAGACTAAGTTAAAATTGATCTTCCATTGTATATAGGTTAATTTTGAACAAAACTTTGTCTGTCATGCTACTGAAAAACCTATATAAGCTGAATAGCTTATGTAATAGCACACAGATGGTATATAGAAGTTTTGACAATAACGTCATACATGCAAAAATTATGATATTGGTTAATGTGTTTCTAAGTATATTCTTTACCCTAAATTCAACTTTCGTCTTCCGAAACTAAGGAATATCCTTTTAAATTTGTGTGAAAATAAATTTTAATATGTTTATGTTTTGCAAATATAATAAATAAAGCATAAGGACATGCATCCTAAATATTGGACTATATTTACTGCAATATGTTCTCTTGCATGAACAACTATATGTTGCACTTTCAAGACGGATATCAAGATCGCAACAAGAATTATGGTTAAGGCAGAGCAACGAACGAGAGGAGGAAACATATACACAAAAAAGATGTTATTCACAAAGAAGTGTTCGTTAAGATACCATCACAATAAATACTTTTAAACCATAATATATAATTATGTAACTAACATGAAAAAATTTATCATTTGTGCAAGTTTTGATGATGGCCTTTTATTTAAATTCATGTACTATTCTAATGCAACAATATTTTTCGGCATTTAGATGATTGTTGTATTATTATACATAAATCTTCTCTTATTAATTAAATTTTAATGTTTCTTCATATAAATAAATGTTTAAATCATTACATGTCATTCTTAACGTGCAACGCATGTTCATAGATACTAATATAAGGCCATCTCCAACCTTTACCCCCATTTTGGTCCCCAAAATGGGGATTTTTCCATTTTGAGGACAACTTACTCCAACCATTCCCCCATTTTTCCCCCAAAAAAGAATATTCTTTTTTATATTCTTCTCTCTCTTCTATGTTATATTATTATCTTTCATTTCAATTTTTATTTTTTAAACTCCATTAAACAAATTCCATCTTTTATTTTCATTAATTTGTAATTTTCATTAAAATAATTCCATAAAATTTTAAATAAATTTGTATGCAATTACTATAGATTAACTAATAATTCAAATAAAAGTGAAATCATTGTGATACAAGATTAATTAAATACATATTACATAACGTTAAAATTCATTCGAAATACTACATAAATATCCAACTTCAACCTCTAGTATTCTTCCATAAATGATCTATTAATACGTTACGAATTGTGAAATGAGTATCTTTGTCCTTAATTCTTCTATGTCGAGCTAAAAATTCTTGAAATCGTTGATTTTCATCTACTGCGACAAGAACAACAACGAATAATTTATAAGAAGTCAACAATATCCACACTCACAACCACAACAATTCTCGGCGCCATTCATTCAATACTATAATGATTTTGGTGTACCTGGAGACGACATACCTCCCTACTAATTTATTATGCTATTTATCGTAGTTTAAATTTTTATGTATTTCCAATTTTAATGTATTTTCAATTTTCATTTTTCAATTTTAGCAACATCTAATATTTTATATTTGCACCATTCATTTTTTGAGATGATTATATATTTTTTGTACAATTATAACTTATAACAAAATTAACTTACAATTTTACATAAAAATAATAAATGCACGAAAATTAATTTATCAAAATTATACGCCAAAGTTAAGATGTAAATTAATATTATAAAGATATTACATAAACATAATTAGGTATATGTAAAGAGATAAATTAAAAGAGTTAAATAATAAAATAATAATATGGGTGAATAGTAATGGGAGAGATGAATAGTGTACCCCATATTTGAGGAAACACTATTCATCCCCCATTTTGGGGGCAAAAATGAGAGAGGGTTGGAACTTCTTTTTTACAAAAATTGTCCATATTATGAGGAAATAGAGAAGCCCTAAGGTCATTTCCAACCTTTACCCCCATTTTTGTCCCCAAAATAGAGATTTTTCCATTTTGGGGACAACTTACTCCAACCATTCTTCCATTTTTTCCCCAAAAAAAATATTCTTTTTTATATTCTTCTCTCTCTTTTATATTATATTATTGTCTCATTTCAATTTATTTTGGGATAATACATAATTACCCCATTGGGGTTGTACCGAAATTCCAGTTGCACCCCTTACGGGTGTCCTATGACCCCCCTGGTTTTATTTGGACTGTAATAAATACCACCTTTTGTCATTTAACACAGTCTCAACTAAAATAGTGTATGTCACACGCCATTTATATTTTGACACGTGTATTTCATTTTTTTTTAACTATATAATTTCCTCTTTATTGCTTTTTATTTTTTCTTTTTTTCTTTCATTTTATTCCTTTTCTTTATCCTCACCTCCCACCCTACGCCACCAACCCTCCTTCTTCTTCCCAGCACTCCCTAGATATCTCTTCCCCCAGCTGATTAATTCTTGTTTTTGATTTTTTTAATGACAAAATTTTCTATTTATGGTTTCTTCTTTTTCTCGTTACATCCCGTCTGTCCACCCATTTCTTCATCTTCTTTATTATATTATTTTCAGAATCACCGAAAACAATGGTGCCGAAATCATCATTGTTTTCGGCAAAAAATAATTAGAAAGCTTCTGATGTTTGAAGATTCTTAAGTTTTTTCTAAATCGATGTAGTGAGATTTCTTTTTCAATGTTCTGTTAATCGACGAAGATTTCTTTTTCAATGTTGAAGAATTTTGGTGGGTTTGGTGGAGATGGAGGTGGTGAACTGTTTGAAAAGGGAAGAAGAGAAGAAACAAAAGAAGAAGGAAAAGAAAATAACGAGGAAAAGTAACGGGAAAAAGAAGAATTCGGCGTCATATTTTCTGGCACCATTTTCCGGCACAATTGTTTCAGGCACGAGGAAAAGTAAAACAAAATAGAAAGAAAAGTAAAAAAAATTGCATTTAAATAAAAAATCTGGCAAAACATAATTTTTTAATTTTATTTTTAGTCCCCTCACTCTCTTTAAGCAAGTGATATACACTCTCAGTGTCATATGGGTTGGAAAGGGGATAATGATATCAGTTCAAAGTTGTTAAGGGGGGTCATAGGACACCCGTATTTTTAAGAGGTGCAACTGAAATTTCGGTACAACTCCAATGGAGTAATTATGTATTATCCCATTTATTTTTTAAATTCCATCTTTTATTTTCATTAATTTGTAATTTTCATTAAAACAATTCCATAAAATTTTAAATAACATAATTTGTATGCAATTATTATAGATTAACTAATAATTCAAATAAAAGTGAAATCATTGCGATACAAGATTAACCAAATACATATTACATAACGATAAAATTCATTCAAAATAATACATAAATATGCAACTTCAACCTCTAGTATTCTCTCATAAATGATATATTTTAATTTAATGTATTTCCAATTTTAATGTATTTTCATTTAATGTATTTTCAATTTCATTTTTTAATTTTAGCAACATTTAATATTTCATATTTGCACCATTCATTTTTTGAGATGATTATATATTATTTGTACAATTATAACTTATAATAAAATTAAATTATAATTTTACATAAAAATAATAAATGCACGAAAATTAATTTATCAAAATTATACGCCAAAGTTAAGATGTAAATTAATATGATAAAGATATACATAAACATAATTAGGTATGTGTAAAGAGATAAATTAAAAGAGTTAAATAATAAAATAATAATAAAATATGTGTGAATAGTAATGGGGGAGATGAATAGTGTAATCCCATATTTGAGGGAACACTATTCATCCATCATTTTGGAGGCAAAAATGAGGGAGGATTGGAGCTTGTTTACCCCAAATGTTTTCCCTATTATGGAGAAATGGGATAAGGTTAGAGATGGCCTAAGGATAAGAAGAGACACTATTTTCTATCAAAAACATTTTTAGAGAAATAAAGTTCTCAAAATTTCAGCGGTCTTACATAATAACGAAATCTTTTTGTGAATAGTTAAGTCTAATTATGAATTTGGTCAAAGTTCATTACGTCCTTTCAAAAACAAATCTAGGGAAAAGCTTTTGGAATGCAGGGAATAAATATAAGGTAAAAACTTATCATGTTTGCATCAAATCATACTAAGGGCCCGTTTGGCCATGAAAATTTTGTTACTTTTTTTCGAAATCGATGTTTAGCTATAAATTTTTTAATTTTTCACTTGAAGATATAGATCCTCGGCTCAGGAAAACATAAGCATCACATTAATAAAAATATAGACAAGAATGGACAGTACCAAAAAGTCATGTCAAAATATAATAAAAACAACAAGACATTAATATGATCAACAATGAAAGAAAACAATGGTTAGTTATAAAAACCTACTACCGACAGAAAGCAAGATTTCGTGCAAATACTATTGTATATGAACACTCTAGACTACCTAGTTTATTATCCTAATCATCGACCTACATACCTTCCTATCAAGGGTTATGTCCTCGGTCAGATGAAGCTGCGTCATATCTTGCCTAATCATCTCTCCCCACATCTTCTTTGGCCTACCTCTACCTCTATGTACGCTCTCTAATGTCAACCTCTCACACCTGCTCACCTGGGCGTCTGTGCTCCTCCTCCTCACATGAGCAAACCACCTAAGTCGCGTTGCCTGCATCTTGTCCTCAATAGGGACCACACTCAGTTTGTCATGAATAACCTCATTTCTGATCTTATTTAACCTGATGTGACCGCACATTCATCTCAACATCCTCATTTCTACTACTTTCCTGGAAGATGAGCGATCTTGACTAGCCAACACTCATCCTCAATACAACATTGTTGGTCTGACCATCATGTAGAACTTACCCTTAAGTTTCTGTGGCACTTTCTTGTCACACAAAGTACCGAAAACGAGTCTCCATTTCAATTATCCCGCCCCAATACGGTGTAACATTTTCATCAATCTCCCTATCTCCTGAATAATAGACCTATGGTACTTAAAACTCCCTTTCCTAGAGATGACCTGCGAGTCCAACCTCACTTCCCCTTCCCCTTCCCCTCCTTAAGCATGGGCACTGAATAAAGCAAAAAGATATACCAGCCTCATACATAAAGCGGACAAATTAAATTAACCATCTAGACCATTTCTGTAAAATGGCGACAAATTAGAGGGTATATCTGGAGTAAAGAAAATCTCCTTTCCCGGCATTCGCTGCTCTCCTCTTCCATGCACAAAACAGAACTTACAACTCCAACCAACTTACAGCCTCGGTTGAAATCAGTCTCCACTAATCTGTTACTCAACAACTCACTTAACCGTTTCACTTTCCTCTCTCTTTCTCTCTAGAACAATGGCCGACGTACTCTTCCTAGTTTCTGTTCTACTACTCGCCGCTGGCAGTACACCTCCGGCACTGCTGTCAACACCACCGCCGTCTTCAGGCTGCGCTGACGAACTAGTGGCGTTCTCTCCATGCCTTCCGTACATTTCCGACTCCCCGAACAACATCTCAGATTCGCCTCCGGTTCAGTGTTGCGATAACTTCGCGGCGGCGTTTGATGATAATACTGCGATTTGTCTTTGTTACCTCGTTCAAAACTCTCAGATCCTTGGTTTCCCTATCAATTCAACGAAGCTGATGTCGCTAACTTCTGTTTGTCCTGTTAAGGAGAAAGAAGGCGAGGAGAATTTATCTCTTGAATCTCTCTGTTCAGGTAATTTTGCTTCCGATTTCACGCTTGTTTACGTACATTTTCTGTGACTGCACATGAATCTTCTAGATGTATCGAAACTTTTCGTTATGGACTGATTGTAATATTATACTTGGAAGTAAATGTGTTAATTACTCGAGTCTATAGTTTGAATTAGTTGCTCTGTTTCAAAATGTTTGATACTTCCGTCTTTCATGTTCAGGCTAATTGTGAATTAATCGATCGATATTTTAAAAATGTTTATTTAATTTTAATGTTGAATCATTTTGATATGAGGTGAATTCTAGCTTATATAATTGTGTAGTTGGTAAATACTTATCTAAATTTTTTTTTTTTAAAACGGTTCAATTTAGGTCAATTTAGCTCTAACAGTATCAAAACTGGATGATGAGATTATGAGAAGTGCCAATATGGGTCAATAGAGAACTATATTACCTATACTAGAATTTTTGTTGTTTCTTTGAGGGGAAAAAAAAAAGGAAAATACTGGTTCTGCTTTTGGCAGCAGTAATTTAATATATATATATATATATTCGATAGAGTTCAGAATGTGCTGCTTACCTACGTAAGCTTTTCCTAATACATGCATTTAGATTTGGAAGAATTTGCTGCATACCTTGTGATACAGTCATACAAACGAAGATTTATATAGTATGGAATAATGCATACGGGTAGTATTAATTAGGCAAAATACATATTTTACTGATCGACCTTATACTTAAATCTTTCTTACACACCTGTTAAACACGGGAATAATATTACAGACTAAATTTTTTAAAAATATGTCAATTACACACCACTTCGGTATTTGACCACATCTACTTAAAGATTGTTATTACATGCGCCAATACCTAAGTAAATTTTTATTCAACAATAATCATGAATTCAAACTAATTTTCTAGGTCATGGAACACAAAAATCAACAAGACCAGATTAAATTTTCAAGCTTTTTCAAAAGATCAATAATGGTGATTTTTACAAGACCCAATAGCTCCTCTTTTCTTTTTCTTTTTCTTTTTCTTTTTCTTTTTCTTCTTCGTAACGGGGGTTGGAGAGACCAAATATGAAGGGATAGAAAAAACTAGAATGGAGGTTGGGGAAGAATACGAAACGGGGGAGGAAATACTAGGGTGTGGGTTGGGGAAGAAGACATGGGTTATATTTTTTTTCTTTAATTTGAAAAGAAAATAGTTTTAAAAAGGGAAAAATAAAAAAAACTTAATTTCAGACGAATTCTAGAGTTTTCACGCGCCTCTTTTATGTGTAATACACGCGTGGGACACATGGCAAAAGAGGTGTGTAATTGACACACTTTTAAAAGTTTCAGTGTGCAATACTATTCTCGTGTTTAACAAGTGTGTAAGAGGGATTTGAGTACAAGGTCGATGGGTAAAGTATGTATTTCGCCTATTAATTACTAAGGTAAAATGATAAACCTTATGTAGAAAACACATGTTATGTATGCATCATTTGCGAGTAAATATATCCACTAATAGGGGTTGTTTGATAGGATGTATAAGAATAGTGCGGAATAAGGTGTATTAGTAATGCATGGATTAGTAATGCATGGGTTAGTAATGCAAGCATTAGTTATGCAGATATTATTTCTTATTTACTGTTTGGTGTGATGTATTAAAATTATAATGCATTGCATAATTCTTAAGAAAAATAGTTATTTACAAAAATGTCCTCTATATTCTCTAGCTTTAAGGGACTTTTAAGATAATTTTGTCTTTAACCATACTGATGCATGCATTAATAGCTTTCGTATAACTAATGTCATGGTTTTCTATGTATTACTTATACATAAGATAATACCAAGTATGATGTATAACTAATGCAAAGTATTAGTTATACACAACTTGAAAAAATATACCAAACAAGATATTTGTAATGCATAGAGCTAATGCTTGTATTATTTTTTCTAATACCTCCTACCAAATGACCCTTAGTGGATCATGATTCCATAGTTGCATTAAGTTAAAATAGTTGTAACTTAGCCATATATGAGTAGTCCATCTGCAGTATTACATAGCTAGTTCCAAACTGAGCACTATTCCTGGAACCAATGCCTTAACCAGTTAACCTCTTTCTCTATTGCCCATTTTGTTTCTAATTTACACTTGAAATTCACCACTTACGTTATTCTGGACTCCTTTAGGGGCACGTATATGAATTGCAGTGTACTTCTAAGAGTTCAGTATACTCATGTTAACCTATTCGACACAAATATGTTAAAGACAAATGAAAAATTACACATATATATATAGTTCGCTACACAGAAGATTTTACATTCAAAAATTAGCCATTTCAATCAGTACACAATATCTCTCGACATAAAAATGCTTACTATTTTTGTTTCCGTGACTCAGGATCAACTATGCTGCCTCCTTTTCGGGCGATAACAGGTAATTCTCCTTTGATCTTTTGCTCTTACCAAACTGGTGATGCTATTTATTCAGAATATCCTGCTCACTTCATTGTGTAAAAATTTCTAGCAGATCACAGGGGTTCAAGTTCGGGTCCAAGGCGACCTAGCCCTAGCCCTAGCCCTAGCCCAAGTCCTAGGCCTACACCACGCATTCCACACCCAGGTAAGCTACACCAATTGGAACTGATATTTATATCTTCTGTTTCTTTTAATGTTTACAACTTTGACATACCAACTGTTCCCTTCAATTTTCATAAATACCTTGCTACCACATTTAGGGGCACTAATGTTTCTCTAATCACATTCATAAATTGATAAAGCCACAAACTGCATTTCTAGAAGCTTAGATAGGAAACTACTACTACTATGGACGAAAAATGAATGGAAGAATAGAACAGGGGAATGAATTTTGAAGGGGGGAGTTGAGTTTATACTAGAAAAAATGAATTATCACTTTATTGCAGGTGATCATGATAACCCTTCACCGCAAGAACCACCGGGACAAGGCAATTCATCATCACCATCTTCTGATGTTGATGATTATCCTTCTCCTGCTGCTCAGGCCACACCATCATGTGCATCAACCATAGCCATAGGAATACTGAGTTACCATATAGGGCTTCTCATTCCAATATTGATTTTCCAGTTTTTCTCTGAATGTGGTGATAATCCTTCTCGTGCTGCCC
Organism: Nicotiana undulata; assembly: GCA_005239495.1. NCBI lineage: Eukaryota > Viridiplantae > Streptophyta > Magnoliopsida > Solanales > Solanaceae > Nicotiana > Nicotiana undulata. The sequence goes on along the minus strand of ML252585.1, from coordinate 13,927 downwards.
AGGTCACACCATCATGTGTATCAATCATAGCCAAAGGAATAATGATATGGAATTACTATCTCTGTGGTCTCTCTGCCATAATATTCACTCTCCGGTATTTCTCTCGCAAGAACACAACTTAGGTATTACTGTCTCTTTCATGGCTTCATAAACACACAGGTCAACAAATCAATAACTCCTTCTGAAGTGTAAGCACCAGATTCGATTTTGAAAAACACCTATTGTGAGGCTTGGAAGCCCTAGTAGTTTCAATCTGACCTCCATAAAAACAAAACAGATGTTGCCAGCTTTATCTGTACTGGAGTTATTTCCACACATTCTGGTACATAATCTGAGTATTAGTCTTGTATTGCAGTTTTCATATACCATTAGTATGTAGTTGGTTGGTTTCCATGCAATTGCATTAGAATTTTGCGTTCGTTATATGTCATCTCAATACATAGTTCACAGGCTTTGTTGGCGTTTTTGCTGGATCGGTGCGATGATCTAAAAATGCCTTTATGTACCTACGCACTCTTAAATATACTTTTAGAATATGCTCAAATTTAGAAAATGCATCAGTTTTCCTGAACTGAAAGTCTATTGAAAACAGTCTCTCAATCATCACAAAATAGGGGTAAGGTCTGCGTACACACTACCTTCTTCAGATCTCACAGTGTGATGAGATAATATTGGGTATGTTGTTGATGTTGTAAAAAATACATCAGTTTAGCCAAATAAACAACACGTATTTTTTTGTTACTTTGATTTTACTTTGTGCTTTTGTGCACTTAATATTTGTTCTCAGCTAGAGAATTTTATCAAATATCCGCTCATTCACAATAAGGGAGTTGGACAAGTTAGAATTATTAGTTTAAAGGAAATAATGAAAAATCTTGTCTTACTATAGCTACAGCCATCCATTCTATTACTCCCTCCGGTTCACAATAAGTGACCAGTTTACTTTTTTATTTTGGTTCAAAATAAATGTCCATTTATATAATCAAGAAAGAATTCAATTTATTTTTACAAAATAACCCTAATGTGCATATCCCTAAAAAAAATTCTTACTCCTCACAATAAATAGTTAATTAGGGGTAGTTTAGTCATAATAGGTATTTTTTATAGAATTTAGTATTTTCTTAATGGGCGTGTTAAAAGCAAACTGATCACTTATTGTGAACCGGAGGGAGTAACTCGTATTGCTCTTGATCGTCCTTTTCCTTGGTTCTTAGCTTCAGTTGATCAGTTGGTGTCACCATTTACTGAGCGATAAATTTACATGTCATAAGGACTAGAACTAGATGAAATATATGTGTACCGTTGCTTTTTCTTAGTTTTTTTCCCTAGAGGCGTTTGGGGAGGCCGGAGAAAAGGGTAGGAGGGG
>ML252585.1:0-12466 GCA_005239495.1 Nicotiana undulata | reverse complement strand
GGGGGGGGGGGGGGGGGGGGGGGGGGGGGGAGGGGGTTGAGAGATTGTTAGTGCTTATCCATTGAATATATGAATTATCAAAAGTACTTCTATGTTTACTTTAAGCTCTCTCTCTCTTGTTCTTCTTTCTAAATTTGGGTTATAAAAAGGAGAATCCACTAACAATTGAATAAAACAATTAAAACTTCCAAAAAGGTTAGAATAATTTTCTTTTCTTGGGTTATATGTACTATTATTTTATTGTTTTCAAGAAATAACGTAAGATGGGTATGTAAACTAGAAATTTTACAGATTACTCCATCTTTTACCCCTTAATATGGCAGATATTCTTAATAAATGATAAACACTTATTACTTTGCCCTTGCATTTGTTTCTGTTATTCTAGTCTCTAGAGGACTTTTTTAGTCTGGCAATCAAGTTGGTGTAGGAACTTGGAAACGTTCTCTTTCTGTCAATCAACACTGCCTGTAAGTTCAATATACCGTCAGCGCTCCCAAGTTTGAGGGGGTAAAATGAAGCCACCCTTTAACATATATTCAGAATGTTAAAGTTGGCAAGGTTATTCTAGAAAAAGATGGCCTGATTAGCTCCATAATGATCCATAAGAAGCCTCAGAATCTATGTGAAGCAGCTTCCAGCAAACCAACCTCCCAACTTTCTCTTTTAGCATAATATGTTCTCCCCTGCATTATTCACTTGAAACTTATCTTCCAACACAATCCACATGCTTAATCGAGTCTTTTAAACCAACAGCCTCACTCAAACTAACTCTATTTTGGTCTGAAGCATTGGTGACCCCTGTATTACCGCTATTTTCAAACAAATGAATGGAGAGACATGCTAGCATAAAACAAGTGATAGTTGAAACATAAGAAACTCGCATCACCAGCTTTCCATCAACCTGGAACTTGAAAATAATTAAAACTAAATTCCTTACTACAACTGGTGTACAGATCAAACAACGAACACTTGTAGCATCAGATATTTTGGCAGTTATAATGACTGAAGTTTTTCCCATCACATAAGATTCATATGCTTAAAGAGTAAACATAACAACCATAAGCAGGCTTCAAGAGTCGGAAACAGGGGCATCTTTGACAGACTGGCGCCAAGCATATTCCCTAGCTCCATCCTTGTCAACAATTTTAATCACAAAGTTTGGTGGGGCAACCACCAGCCTAGATCGGATCTCCATGATGCACTTATCTGCTAAATCAACAGCTTCTTCAACTGTCATGTCCTTCCGGTAGTGCCTATCCATCATGGCGAGAGAGAAATAGGAGCCATAACCAAATGCTGCCTTATCCACTTTGTGAAGAGTAGCGATATAATCAACATAATAAAGAGAAGGGCCTGTCTCCTTGTCATAGCCAGCCAGGATAATGTTCACCATGTAAGGATTCTACAAAAACAACATTGCAGTTACCCAATGTGTAGCAGATAACCAATTGCACATCAAAATTCTGAAAACTAGCCCTTGAAAGAATGACGACTTTTCAAGGATAAAAACAGACCGGTAGGTTTCCTTTCCCAACATCCTCTCCATAATAAGTAATCAAAACCAAGGAATTCAAAGTAAATGATAAGGGACAATAAGGGCGAAAACTGGCCAAGACACTCTACATTTTGTTTTAAAAAGCTTCAGATGTCAAACAGAAGAGTGTGACACCATGGTTCCATTGTCATAAATCTGATCATGCTTATAAAGAGAGATGGTAGGAAAGATCAATAATGCACCCATTTAGGTGGATCCTAACAGGTGTATAAATATAATTATTAACACACAGTAGCAACTAAAGAATGCAGTGGATAATGGATTTATTGGCTTTAGTATTTTACCAGTTCATAACAGTTTCTTAAAAAAAGAAAAACAAATTACGAGAATCTTGCACATGTTCTTTTTATCTATAGCTACACTGCTGCCCAGATTCGGCTTTATTTTGCTTCTCTACTCTGTAACCAAAAGATTAAGTAATATCATTTGTGTGATACTATCAATACTCTTACCATATAAAGGCAAATCTGAAATCAATCTATTTGAGCCAAAAATTCCTTCTAGCTGCAGTTCTTGCTGTCTCAGAACATGCCACATAGAAGCTGCCCATTAAAATATGATTAGTTCTTTCCCTGTGGGGGAAGCCAGGTTCCTCGGTGATAGAGCTAGTCAAAACTGTCTTTGCTACCACCATTCTCCCTTTATTTATTGTTTGGTTTTCCACATATCAGACTTCACTATTTGGTATGTAAGATCTCTTCCTACCAAAACTATGTCTCATAAGCGGGGTTGAAGGAGAAATACAAATTAGTATTTCCTAATACGACATTGTTTCCCTTCTCTTTTTATTTCTTTCCTTTTCATTTTAGATTCTAACGCAATACTAGGATGTATCTTCAAGCCAAGCTCTCTCTCTAATCCTCTTCTCAATTCAACATATACTCAAAGTCATTATTATTTTCATTTTCCCATTAAGTAATTGTATATAATTGAGTTTTGAACAATAGGTGTCTTGGCTTTAAGCATTCTAGAATTTTAATTAGAAGTTTAAAAAGATAGGGGTTGTTAATGCATTTAAACAGTTCTTTTTCTTCTCTTCTCTTAAGGTGTTTCATCTATTCCATGGTTTTTGTTATCCTTTTACAAGAAAAACACATCTATACTGATCAGTCAAAAACTTGGGGATAAATTGATGAAACTCTAGGTAATGCTGAAGCATTTAGAGGAGCAAGAATATGTATTTTGTTATCCCTGAGACTTTAAGCAGGAGAAATAGTTTGATTACAATGTTTGCTTTCAATAAAGCCCTATGTGAGCTGTAATGTATCAGAGGAATAGGTAAAATGAATTTTCTTGCAACATTTAGCAATGATGATGTCTGTGCTATAAATTGATTTCACTGTCTCCCATGTTAAAGTACGTTTTAATTGCACATATACATTTTTCTGAATGATGTTCATATGGATATCTACACGACAGTGGTTTGTAATTTGTTAGGGAATGTGGGTTCAAAGATGTCCTAATGAATACAAGTGATTCTTCTCCTGTTAACAGATCCTATTCAAGAATTTTTCCCGAACAAGTGAGCCAATTCAAGATTTTTAAATGGGTGAATGACTATCTGCCCACATCTTCCTCATGTGCATGCTTCCTCTTAATGGTGGCCAATTCTTAACGACTTCATTTCCAACTGTAATAACACATTAACCGTAGTCAGTACTCAAGTTGGAGCAAACCCCCTTCCCCTCCTTGTCCAACTTAATTTAGATGGTTGTTTAAGGTTAATTCGGTTTGAAGTGGCGGTGGAGGAACCAGCACAAGCCGTATGGCAACATATCCTAGGCCTATTTAACTAGTCATAAAAAGAGAGCAAGGTGGTTTCGGTGTAAATGGCTTTGAAGCAAGTCACTATTTATTTCATCACACTTCACAACTACGAGATCAACAAGAATACATGGAGGCCATAAAGCTGATTTGCATTAAATGGGAGACACTTCATTTTACCCGAGTTTCTCACTATCCATCAGCACCACTTTGTATTTCTGTTCTTTCCCAATTAATCATATTGTTCAAAAGAAACAATGAAGTTAAGTGAAATCAAATAGAATTTGTGGTGTCTGCCTGAATGCAAACAATTTAAGTATTTAGATTCAATCTTTCAGGAGAGCCACAACATATCCTATGGCCTACAGGACTATACCTACCAAAGCGACAAGGCAAATTATATAGAATGCTACAAGAGTAGTAATGTTAAATGAAAATGAATATTAGCGCTTACCAAAACCACAAAGAACTGATAAGTTGGATGTGCTTCATATAAGATTAGACAAAACTTTTGAGAATTACAAGATTAGGAAAAATTAGACAAGATTTTTAATATTTTATATTATACATAGGAGGTAGGAAAAGGGAAATGGGGAGCGGATTACAAGATGGGAATCGAACCCTCACCAACAAGGTGAAAGTTCAAGTATCCAGCCCACGGAGCTACTAAAATTCCCCAAATAAGAAAAGAATAAAGATGATTCCCATGCGACAGAGGGTTCAAAGGGCACATATACAGGATAAAAAGAGAAAAGGTCACTTGAGATAATTTGGTCATGTTTTATGTAAACCCACAAACCCACCAGTATGCAGGTGTGATACAATGATGATTGAAGGTGCAAAAAGAGGACCTAAACCTAAAATCATATAGAGGGAAGTTCTCCGAGAGGACCTAAAAAGTTCTTCTACTCTCTCTCTCTCTAAATCCCTATGGATTTAGCTAAGAATGAACATAACGGAAGCAAATGATCAGTATAGATGATCCCAATTAGTTGGAGTAAGACTTAATGGTGGATACCTACACTAAATCTCATACTTGACAGAATCTGTTTAGTTTGCTAAAAGATTTGTATGTCAGTGCAGGAATAGGTGTGAGACCTAGAGAAACTCTAATTTTAGATAACCCTTACTTTTTCTTAAAAGACAAATTACTGAGTATCAAAATAAAGTGGGCCCAAAAGAGCAAAAACAATGTAGAAAATTTATAAGCCAACCTCAATTAGTTAAAAAATTAGTTTCGAACTGAAGCTTAGGTGATTGACCCATCACTATCTTTTAGCAAAAATATATATCGGGCAGACAGATAAGTCCGTGCCTTGAAATCAAGTTAAACGCACAATGATTTTTGCAAACAGCTTGTTTTACTTCTACAAACGTGACCTACAAGTCATCAAGGAAGCAATTCTAACATTGCACCAAAACTTGCCCTCTATATCTTCACTGGTATACGCACTAATACTACAGCTGAGCAAGAGACTTATGTTAGGATCAGAAAGGTTCCTCAACGTTGTTTATCATGCAATTATACCCAAAACTGACAGATTGGCTATATAGTAGATATTATACTAAGTTTTATACAAGGAAGTTTCTCTACTTCCTGGAACTTAAATTCTGGCCCCTACTACCTGGAACATAAATTTTATCAATTTCCAGATTCTGAATGGTCTTTTTGTTGTTTTTAACTTTCTTCCTTTTATTTTTTTTTATTTTCTTGGGGGGGATGATAATTGAACAGTAAGTTATGTAAATCTGAGGGAAGACCTCCAGTTAACATTGTCACCAAAGAAGTTAACACAAGAAGACAGAACTTTCACACAATTTAGGAGTTCAATCAAAGATAACGATCATCATGGTGAAGCTAATGTATACACAAAAATGGAGAGAATTCAACTCCATTAAGTGATGATGTACCAAATTGTTACTGCTGCAGACACTTTGAAACACAAGGTTGATAATATGGCTAGACTCAAAAATGCTACGACGGGAAATGGCACCAGAAGTGCCAACCTTGTGCCATTACCAACAGTATGCTAGTCCCTGATAAATATGCAGAATGCAACAGCTTAGGCACAACAACAGCGACTCACTGTTAGATAGAGCAGACAACTACAAGCAGTAGCATATGCCAAACTTGCCAGGACGAACTTACTTTGCTTCTCAATAACTTTTTCATCCATACAAACACAATAGAAAACCAGAGAAAGATGCTTAATTGTTTCAGCATCTGTTTAAATTTTCAATTTCCCTCTTTGTCTAGCGTTACAGAACCACAAAATGAAATGGGCCTGAATAGAGAGAAATGGTTTCAAGTATTCACTCCGCTGACCCCAACTACTTTGGTGTAACGGTTATTACTTCATTGACAGGGGCAGATCTAGTGAATAAGTTACAGGTTCATTACACAGTAGTTTCGGCTTAGACCCTACATATGTTTTACAAAAAATCACTAAATAAGTAAAAATAACAGATTTGGAACCCAGTAAATTAGATGAGGTAGTAGAACTCCTAATTCGAACTCATATAGTTCAAATGCTGCATCCGGCTCTGTTGATTGAGTTATAGTTAACGACAAGCCCTAATTTTGACATTTTGGCCTTCTACAGATTTAAAACCCTAAAATTGCACAACAAAACAAAACAGGCCCAACTCATCATTTAACCACTGTACTAAAACCCTAGATGCTATATGCAATACCTTTCGTAAGGCTGTGGCAAGCTCGCCTCTTGTAAAATTAGCCGCAGCAGCCGTGGTCAACGGAATACCATTACGGAACTGGTACAACGCCACATTTTTCTGTACATACTCCGTGAACTGAGCTCTGTAATTTCACCCAAAAAATACTCAAAAACTCAACATAAATAAAAAGTTCATGGTAATCGAAAATATGATTATTGAATCTAGGAAATATAACCTGTCGCCGGCTTCACCGCTCGCGCCCATGAGCTTGTGAGAATCGAGGATCATGATTTTGTCTTCGTTGGATTTGTGAACCAGTATACTGTGCACCGCGGATGAATCTGCCACCACCAGTGCAAATCCGTTGCCCACCATCCCGAACACGCACTCCATCTTCTTCTAGGAAAAAGTTCTGAGGATTTCTCACACACAAATCTGAGGTTTGGTTTCGAATAAGAGCTTTGAAGGCGTTTGTCTTGGAGAACAAGCAGAGTTAAGGAGAGTTTGCTTCAATTTTGAGTTAATTGCACTTTGCTCTCTATATCTTAATCATTATTATATCAAACTACCTTACACTTTTTAAAATTTAGAATTCTACTACACCAACTTTAATTTATTTCTATGACTATGATTTACTTATTCATAAATGGCAAAATACATAAGTTACCCCCTAAACTATGGACCAAATCCCCGTTACATACTTTTTGACCCCCGAAAAGCATATTACATACTCAACCTTTTGAAAGTGTATCAAAGACACCCCACTTTTTTCTTGACCAGTTGTCAAAACATGTGTGATGTCACGCACCAATAAAATCATGACACGTGTCATTAGTTTTTATTAGAAAATAAAATACTTAAAATTACCCTAACCTTCTCTTTTCCATCTCCTTTTGGCATCCCTTTCATCTCCATTGCCGCCGACTGTATTAGAACCATCATCTTCCGATTTCAAACCAAAAATTAGGAGCCTACAAAACTCGACAGAACAAATCAAACCAGACATGGATGACAGAATAGAGAATCCAATCAACAACAGGAACAATGCGAATGACTAAACAATCAGGGTGTGGTGCCTCTTGTACCAGAAGCAACATTATATGGTTGGGCACAAACCACTAACAATATGGCAACCGCAGTTGCAGTCCCTCATATACAAGCGGAATCATTTCAAATCATAGACAACATGCTACATTTGTTGCGGAACAAGGGACTATTCTAAAGGTCATACATTGACGATCCCCAACAGCATCTGAAGAATTTCCTGTCGATATGTGTCACGCAAAGGCAACCTAATGTTACGCCGGAAGCAATAAAGTTGTTGTTGTTTCCATTCTCGGTGACAGGAGAAGCTCATATTATGCTTAATTCACTCCCAAAAAACTCCATCACTACTTGGGAGGAATTATCCAAGCAATTTTTGAACAAGTTCTACCCACCCAATAAAACTGCCAAACAAATTAATGATATACTGAGCTACAAGCAGAGACCACTAGAATCAGTACAAGAAACGTGGGAGAGGTTCAAGGGTATGCTGGTTAAGTGTTCACATCATAGCATTCCAGATCAGATGTTGGAGCAGAGATTCTACATGGGACTAGCAGACGACTTAAAGGCTAATGTTGATGCTTCAGCAGGTGGAGCATTTTTTTAGTAAAACACTCGGAGAATGCAAGATCCTACTTGATAAGATGGCCCGAAACTCAGGATGGATGAAAAGAGACACTAGGATCACTCTGGTAGTTCACTCAGTAGCTTTGGACCCAAACAACTCATAGTTGCAAATATGGCCACTCTAATGACGCAAATGAGTATCCTCACCAAAAAGATTGATGAATCAGGCCAGAAGCAGCAGGTACACATAGTTGACGCAACTAATGGGGGTTATGTACACCATGAATTAATCAACCATATGTTTGCTCGTGGAGTGCGGAAGGTGACAACCAACACTATCAGGAAGATATGAACTATATAGCCAACTATGGGGGACAGAGGCAAGGTGGTCAGAATTGGGGACAACAGAATCAACAATATAGACCAGCACAATAGCAGTTCAATAACAACAACAATCTTGGAGCTATGTGACCACAGGGTCAAGTGGTGCCTTACCAAAGGCAACATGGTTACAACTAGCAAAATCAACAGCTGGCTTATCAACAACCTCAACAACAATAGATTATGAGATGAGATAATGGGTTTACTGAACTTAAGGTAATGCTGGACAGCAACAACTGATTGGGTCCACAGGAAAAATGCAACAGAGAGTGGACTCGCATGTATCAGCGATACAGGGTATTGAGATGCAATTATGATAGATTTATATGGCTCTAAACAATCGTCCCCAAGGGACTACCTGCAGACACACAAGCCAATCCAAAAGAACAGGGTCTGAAACAACTTATGGAAGTGAGTTTAGGAAAAGGTAGAGACCTAGATCTGGAGCAAGAGATTGCTCGCGGAAGCCAACCTACTGAAACACTTGCGTCAATACCCATTGAGATAGATGATTCAACAGGTTTAACTGAGGTGACGGTACAACATGCACAAGAGAGCATAAACAAAGAAAAAGAGGTTTCTAAGGAAACTGAGGTAGCATAAGAAACGACAATAGAAGCAGTGCATAAGCAGGTTAAAACTCATTTCACAGGAAAGAAACGGCCTCCACCACCATTCCCATAGAGAGTGACCAAATATCAAAAGGATGAGCAATATAAGAAATTCATAGAGATGCTGAAACAAATACAGGTGAACATTCCACTAATTGACACTTTGCGGGAAATGCCTGGGTATGACAAAATGATGAAGGATTTAATGTCTCGCAAATTCGACTTCCAAGACCTGTCCATTGTTACACTGACACAGACCTGTAGTGTAGTCGACGAGACCTATAGCTGAGAAGTTATCGGACGTAGGGAGTTTCACAATCCCATGCACGATAGGCAGCTATGCTTTTGCTAAAGCATTATGTGATTTGGGGGCAAGCATAAACTTGATGCCCTTGGCTATCTACAAAAGGTTAGGCATTGGAAGAGCTAGACCTACGTCCATGTTACTACAGCTAGCCGACCGGATAGTGAAGAGACCCTCTGGTATCCTTGATGAAGTATTAGTACAGGTTGGGAAGTTTGTGTTCCCATCAGGTTTTGTCATTCTAGACTGTCGGGTTGACGAGGAGATTCCCATAATTTTTGGAAGACCATTCTTGGCCACTAGGAAAGCTTTAATTGACTGTGAAACTAGAGAGCTCAAAATGAGATTAAATGATGAAGAAATAACATTCAACGTGCATAAATCTATGCAGCGACCAAGTGAATTTGGTTACTGCTCTCTAGTAGAAGTCGTGGATGTAATTGTGGAGGAGGAAGATGAGACATTGAACGCTAAAGACCCACTGGAAGCCTGTCTCATGAACTTAGATGAAGTAAATGGAGAGGATTTGGCGGAGTGGATGCTGGCTATTGAAGGCCAAGGGTTTTGGAAAAGAGAGCTCGATTTTGAGCCTTTGCACTTAGAAGAAAGAAAAATTCATACAGCTAAGCCATCGATAGAAGAACTACCAAAGTTGGAACTGAAGCTGCAACCACCTCACCTCAGGTATGCTTTCGTGGGACCTAACTCAACTTTACATGTTATTATCTCATCTGGTTTGTTAGATGTGCAGAAAGAATAACTTTTGTAGGTATTGAGTAAGAACACGGTATGATTCATCACAATTGACTCACGTATGCTTGACCGCAACATATAGGCACTCGTCACCCCGCCTTTACGTTGGACATGAATTACACATAGCAAATAAGACTCTATAACTAATCCCTCAAGCTAAGGTTAGGCCAAACACTTACCTCGGCTAAAAAATGCAAGTCAAGCCTCAACCACAGCCTTCCCTCTCGAATCCAACTCCGAATCGATAATATCTAGACACAATGGATTTATTAACATCAATAAACACTCAATAAACCAATCCCGAAGCCTAATTATACATTTTCTACTATTCTTCCAAAAATACTAAAATTTGACCCCGGGCCTGCTTGGTCCAAACACGAGGCTCGGACCAAAACCCGATCACCCATAACCCCCGAGTTAGAATATATAATTTGTTTTAAGATTCGACCCCAAATTGAGGTTGAATCACCCAAAATTCCCAAAAACCTAACTCTACCCAAAATCCCTAATTTCTACTTTGATTCCATGTTTTTAGGACTAGAATCTAGTGATTAGGTGATGAACGTAAGAGGAAATGTGTTAAGAGTACTTACCTATGGAGCTATGGAGGAAACGTTCTTCAAAATTCGTCTAGGTGGGTTGGGGAAGAAGAAGAGTTGTGAAAAATGGGAGAAATCCCGAAATAGTTCTGTTTTTGGGCTATTAAAATCACTGGAGGGATTTACCCTTCGCGTTCGCCGGCCACTGGCCGTGTTCGGGAAGGGTTGACAGATGGGACTTATGCGTTCGCGGAGCCAGGGCCGAGTTCGCATAGGTATGACTCCCTAACCTTCCACGTTCGCGAGCCTCTGCCCCCGTTCGCGAAGAACAAACCTACCTGACCCAAGACCCCACCCTATAACACTACGCGTTCGCGAGAGGGGCGTCGCGTTCGCGTAGAGCAGTACCCCCCATTGCTCCGTGTTCGCGACCGTACCCCTGCGTTCGCGTAGAACGAAACCCAAGCCACACTATTTACCCTTCGTGTTCGCGAGCCCTTGGCCGCGTTCGCGAAGGGTATTACAGCAGACATTAGAAACATGCCAAGAACACCAGATTTTTCCTTCTTTTCACACCCCGTTAGCTACCTGAAACTCACCTGAGCCCTCGGGTCTCAAAACCAAACACACACACGACTCCCAAAACATCCTACAGACTTATTCAAGCATTTAAATAACCAAAATATCATAAAAATTATCGAATCAAACCTCAAAACTCTTAGAATTTTCTTAAAACTTCATTAAGCTTAACTTTTCCAGTTTTAATCCGAAACACGTCATTTCAAGTCCGTTTTATACCAAATTTCACAGATAAGACAAATAACATATAATAAACCTGTTTCGGGCTCCGGAACCATAATACGGGCCCGGTAACACAGTTTTCACATAATTATTCCTTTTCAAAATCCTTTATTATTTTCAGAAAATAATTTTCTTTAAAAATTCAGTTCTCGGTCTTGGGACCTCGGAATTCGATTCTGGGCACACGCCCAAGTCCCATATTTTCCTACCGGGCCCGTCACATCACGGGTCCGGGTCTGTTTACCAAAAATGTTGACCAAAGTCAACTTTATTCATTTAATTATCATAAAATTCCATTTTCATCAAATTTCAACATAAGGACTTCCCGGCTACACGCCCAGGCTGCGCACACATATCGAGGTGATATTAATGGAGGCTTTCGGGGCCTCGAAACACAGATTTAGCTAGGATTACTTAGGATGACCTTTTGGGTCATCACAATCTCCACCTCTAAAACAAATGTTCGTCCTCGAACGGACATAGAAAAGTACCTGAGTCTGAGATAAGATGGGGATAACGACTCCTTATATCGGACTCGGACTCCCAAGTAGCTGCCTCGGCATGCTGACCTCTCCACTGAATACGGACCGAAGGATAACTCTTCGACCTCAACTGACGAACCTACCTATCTAATATATCTACCGGTTCCTCCTCATAAGTCAAGTCCTTGTCCAACTGGACACCGCTGAAGTCAAGAACATGAGATGGATCTGCAATATACCTCCGGAGCATGGATACATGAAACACTGGATGCACTGCTGATAAATGCGGTGACAAGGAAAGTATGTAGGCCACCTCTACTACCTTATCCAAAATCTCAAATGGACCAATATACTTAGGGCTCAACTTGCCCTTCTTTCCGAATCTCATCACGCCCTTCATAGGCGACACTCGAAGGAATACCTGGTCTCCTACCATGAAAGCCAAATCTCGAACTCTACTATCTGCATAACTCTTTTGCCTGGACTGAGCTGTACGAGGCCTATCCTGAATAATCTTCACCTTATCCAAGGCATCTTGGACTAACTCAGAACCCAATAGCCTAGCCTCTCCGGGCTCAAACCATCCGATTGGAGACCGACATCGCCTACCATACAACGCCTCATACGGAGCCATCTGAATGCTCGACTGGTAACTGTTGTTGTAGGCAAACTATGCTAAAGGCAAGAACTGATCCCATGAACCACCAAAGTCAATAACACAAGCTCGCAACATATCCTCCAAAATATGAATAGTACGCTCGGACTGTCCGTCCGTCTGAGGATGAAATGTTGTGCTCAACTCAATCTTTGTGCCCAGCTCTCGCTGAAATACTCTCCAGAAATGGGAGGTAAACTTAGTACCTTGGTCTGATATGATAGATAAGGGCACACTGTGCAATTTGATAATCTCTCTCATATAGATATGAGCTAACTTCTCTGCCGAAGATGAAACCGCCACAGGAATGAAATGTGCTGACTTGGTCAGC
>ML252584.1:461-41519 GCA_005239495.1 Nicotiana undulata | reverse complement strand
TATATATATATATATATATATATATATATATATATATATACTTTGTACAATTAAATAATTAAAAATTATGAATTTAAATTATAAAACAAACACGCAAAATTATAAAAATATTGAATTTGACACAAATAATTATTAATGTTAGTTTGGTGCCACTGAGCCTCAAAATATCGAGCCCGGAACCCATAGGTGTGTGTATATATATATATATATACTTTGTACAATTAAATAATTAAAAATTATAAAACAAACACACAAAATTAGTAAAATATTGAATTTGACACACATAATTACTAATGTTAGTTTGGTGCTACTGGGCCTCAAAATATCGAGCCCGGAACCCATATGTATATATATACATACATACTTTGTACAATTAAATAATTAAAAATTATGAATTTAAATTATAAAACAAACACACAAAATTATAAAAATATTGAATTTGACACACATAATTATTAATGTTAGTTTGGTGCCACTGGGCCTCAAAATATCGAGCCCGGAACCCATAGGTATATATATATATATATATATATATATATATATATATATATATATATATATATTGTACAATTAAATAACAAAAAAATATGAATTTAAATTATAAAACAAACACATAATTATTAATGATAGTTTGGTGCTACTGGGACTCAAATATCGAGCCTGGAACCCATAGGTATAAATATTGTATAACTCTAAAAATTGTGTATCTCAAAAAATTAATATTTGACACAAATAATTATTAATGTTAGTTTGGTGCCACTGGGCCTCAAAATATCGAGCCCGGAACCCATAGGTATATATATATATATATATATATATATATATATATATATATATATTTAACAATTATGAATTTAAATTATAAAACAAACATACAAAATTATAAAAATATTGAATTTGACACACATAATTACTAATGTTAGTTTGGTGCCACTGGGCCTTAAAATATCGAGCACGGAACCCATAGGTATATATATAAAATTTGCACAATTAAATAATTAAAAATTATGAATTTAAATTATAAACACAAACACACAAAATTATAAAAATATTGAATTTGACACACATAATTATTAATGTTAGTTTGGTGCCACTAGGCCTCAAAATATTGAGCCCGAAACCCATAGGGATATATATATATATAAATTAAAAATTATGAATTTAAATTATAAACACAAACACACAAAATTATAAAAATATTGAATTTGACACACATAATTATTAATGTTAGTTTGGTGCCACTAGGCCTCAAAATATTGAGCCCGAAACCCATAGGGATATATATATATATATAAATTAAAAATTATGAATTTAAATTATAAAACAAACACACAAAATTATAAGAATATTGAATTTGACACACATAATTACTAATGTTAGTTTGGTGCCACTGGGCCTCAAAATATCGAGCCCGGAGCCCATAGGTATGTATATATATATATATATGTACACTTTGTACAATTAAATAATGGAAAATTATGAATTTAAAGTATAAAACAAACACACAACATTATAAAAAACATTGAATTTGACACACATAATTATTAATGATAGTTTGGTGCTACTGGGACTCAAATATCGAGCCTGGAACCCATAGGTATAAATATTGTATAACTTTAAAAATTGTGTATCTCAAAAAATTATTATTTAATTTACAGATTAAACATACAATTAATGTTGTTTTAATTTACAGTTGACAACATGGACGCGCCCATACATCCCGGCCCTCGGTCGTTTGATCTATTAGTCCTACAGGGCTATCATAGATCCAATTATAGATGGGACGGACAGTTACTGACGCAAACGTTTCGCGCTAGGAGAGTGGATAACTTGTGGGACTTTTTGAGGGATAAAGTTCTACATCCCCGTGTAGTCCATTACCTGCAGCAGTTAGGATTTTATAGTATTATTGAGATCGGTCGGATACAACTCGACTGGGCTTTGATCACGGCGTTGATTGAGCGGTGGCGACCGGAGACGTACACTTTCCACCTGCCCATCAATGAGGACACCATCACGCTGCAGGACGCTGAGATTTTATATGGCCTGCCCGCTGATGGCTTGCTCGTTTTACTGCCTATGGCCATGATATATTACTCGCGGGCGGATTATTGGGATTTGCTGCACAGGCTCACAGGTTTCAGGCCACAGGACGAGACTGTATCGTCTGGGTCCAGTCGTATGCAGTTGACCCCTATTAGAGAGTACCTGGAGAAGATCCACGAGACTATCACCGCCGAGTCAGTGGAGGAGGATGTTGTACGATATACGAGGCTGCTGTTGCTCCTTCTATTTGGGGGGGTCTTGTTCCCGAACACTTCGGGGAACCAAGTGAGCCCTCGTTTTCTTCATCATATTGCGCGGTTCGAGGATACAACCATTTACAGCTGGGGTGGTGCTGTCCTCGCATTCTTGTACAGGCAGATGTGCCGGGCTTGCATGGGCACACAGAGAGACGTTTGTGGCTTTCTGCCGCTTCTACAGGTGACAACATATTCAAATAATATGTTCATTAATTTCAATTCTACCTAGTTAGAATTAATCTTATACCTTACGTCAACTTTGTATGTTAGGTTTGGGCCTGGGAGCGATTTCTGCAGTTTCAGCCACCTCTACCACAGCTACCTGCTAATGTAGAATTTCCGTTTCTCCCTCTAGCCAGTAGGTGGGTTCTCCGCCATACATTTGCACGAGAGTATGATGCCCATCATAATCTCCCCCTCTGCAGAGATGTGTTGGATCTGCTGGAGGGCGCACAGGTGAATATCTACCTAAACTTACCTGGTATAGATTAACTTAGTGTTGCGCATACTCACAGTTTGTGTTCTTATTTGATAGTTCATCTGGACGCCGTACATCGAGGAGTTGAACGGTACCCTGCCAGCTTATTGCTCATCCGACCGACATATTTGGAGGACCTCTTCCCCGCTCATATGCCTCGATATTGTCGAGCATCATGCCTCCGAGCGGGTACTTCGTCAGTTTTGCTTGCCGCAGTCTATACCGAGGCCGCCTGCATGGCATGCTTTACATTATGAGAGGGATGATCGGTCCAGGGCAGACGACACATTTATGGCATGGCTTAATGTGCAAATGGGTATTTGGGACATGCGAGAGGAGTTGACCCCACCTACGCAGAAGGTGCCTATTCAGGATTATATGGCATGGTACCGCCTTGTTACCCGGCTTTTTATCGGGAACCCCATTCATCCCGCACATGGTCAGTACGTCCCATACGCCGGGAGACACGAGGCCCTGGTATGCTTTCTGTTATTATTAATTATAGACTTGTAATTTAGTGCCACATATGTAGTTTATATTTTTTACTTTGTGCAGGAGATTGGATTGCATACCGTCTATCAGATGTGGCTGCAGATGCAGAGTCATGTCCACGATCCTGTGGCCATGTAGGATTATAGTCGTCGATTCATGGAGATGTCTGCCCGGACACTGCAACGAGCCCGATCGGATCAGCGTTTGGCACACGAGGCTGATTATATGGACCCAGGGAAGTACGAGCGAGGTCGTGGTGTCCCACGAGATGGTGGTCCCCCACGAGCTGGTGATGCCCCACGAGCTAGTGGTCCCCAGCAAGGGGGCGTTGAGGCTCCTGCTGATGATGTTTCTGCTGCTATGGTAGGTGGCATGCATGAGACGGACATGCCGTCTTACAACCTTGGAATGTATCACACTCCAGTGACATCGCAGGTGACCCCGTCGGGCAATTAATTATCACGGGCACAGATATTCCAGGAGTAGATTGGGGTAGATATTTCCCAGGCCCGTCTACCATTGATGAGGATCGACCGACCCGAGATTTGCATAGTGGGGGCCGACTGAGTTATGGCTCCTCATCACATGCGCAGGTATGAGTTTATTATTATTGAATTTGAATTTTGTTTTAACTGTAACTTATTTATTTTCTTTAACTTTATTAATTTCCTTTTTAAGACTTCAACCGATGCTGACGTGGCTGCGACATATGATTACATTCAGGAGCCATACAAGATCATGGTAAGACAATTTAAATTATTGTGAATTGTTATGTACTTTTCTATACTGAGATTTCTATTCTTATGTAGGCTTCTACTGGACCGACGACCTCTTATATCGATCCTGACAGCACCACTGATACATGTCATCCTGCGCCGCATCCGGCTATAAGGAGACGACTTGATGATGATGATCCCGATAGCGTACCCAGGCGGGATGGGATGCGCCTCAGGCCAGCGGCTACGTTGAGACACACCGGATGCGGGACACATTGATTCGGCCTTCCTTCTTTTTGTTGTATTTGGTGTAAGTAATATTTTTGTATACATTAACAATATTTTTTATATAATATGCCCATTACTTTTTTAGTTCCCCTTTCGTTAGATAGTTTCATATAACAACACAAGCTCTAAAACTTAACTTCCAGTACAATTAAATAAAGTTCATTACAACAAACAAGAAAAATATTACTACAACACAAACACAAACACAAACACAAACATAGCAGACCAATATAATAAAAATACATGTCATGGGAAAAATACACTAAACACATACATGTGAATGTTTAGCCCCGGCCGCCCATTATTCTCCGCTCCAACCACTTAAATCGTTCTTCCAGTTTTTCTTTTTCTTCTTCTACCTCTTTCAGTTTCGCCTTCACCTCCGCAAGTTCCCGTTTATGTTATTTTTTACGTTCCCTTTGGGCTTCACAATTCCATTGGGATTTTCTTTTTTCTTCTTCTACCTCCTTCAGTTTCGCCGTCAACTCTGCAATCTCTCTTTTATTTTCTCTTTCATGTTCCCATTGTCTTAAACACAAATTATGAAGATTCTGCAAAGATTCTTTGTAGCATTCCTGATAACATGGTTCATCAACCCATTCCTCAAAATCGCAAATAGGTTCGTCGGGAACCTTGTAAAACTGGTTCATACAGTGCCAGTAGCGGCGTCCAACTTCACCACCGTCCCAACAACTTTGCATCATGCATCTTTTTCCACACTTGCACCTTGGTGTACGAATAGATCGAGATATTTGTGCACTAAAAAAACATTTCTCTTAATGGAAGATTTGCTATTAGGAATTTTTTAGCGTACAAAATAACTAGAATGAGCCCGTTATTTATAGGCGAGACAACACACATAATTAACATAGTATTTAACCGCACTAAATAGACACATAAAGTAGTATTTAATTGTGTTATATTTTTCATGTTAAATATCATGATATGTACAAGACAACTTTATGTCAGCTGGTCAGCTTTTTCAGTTCGACAAGACAATACACACACATAACGTAGTATTTAACCGCGCTAAATAGACACATAACGTAGTATTTAATCGCGTTATATTTTGCGTGTTAAAAATCATGATGTGTACAAGACAACTTTATGTCAACTGGTCAGCTTTTTCAATTCGACAAGACAACACACATAATCAACGTAGTATTTAATCGCGCTAAATACACACATAACGTACTATTTAATCGCGCTATATTTTGCGTGTTAACTATCATGATGTGTACAAGGCAATTTTATGTCAGCTGGTCAGCTTTTTTCAGTTCGACAAGACAACACACATAATTAACGTAGTATTTAACCGCGCTGAATATACACATAATTTTATTAAATTATCATTTAAATAGGTAAAATGGAAAAGTTCAAATCATAATTAACAAGCATAATTTTATTTCATAAATCTTGCAACATAGACATAACAACTAATTATTACAACATAAACTCATGGGTAGTTATGCACACAAGAAGAACACCCACCACAAGCTTGATTAGTATTGCCACCCAAACAAGCTGAAGGACATTTACGACGGTCGTGTCCTGTTTGCGAGCATATACCACATTTGCGCGCATAAACGATATCACTAACATCCATTTGTTTCTGTATACGCGTTCTCTTTTGCACCTGTAATTTAGGCAAATAGGACTTGTTACACACCATTTTAAATGGTTCCGGAGGCCAATAATGCTCAGCACCCACTGGCTGCAACTGCCCACTGTATGTGTTTAGGTACGTGGAAACACTATATTGTTGATCAACATAGTTGGTCTCCCCATAACCAATACGTTGAAAACACTTGATGGCATGTGAGCAAGGCATGTGGTAGATGGACCATTTCCCACAGGAGCGTAACCTTGCTGATTCATTTACAGTATGTACATTATTACCCCGATTATTATGGATAGCGGTGCGAACTTCAAAAACATTTCTTTTGTTATCATACTGAAAAAATGAATGCCAATGTGCTCGCCGTCTGTATTTCTCAAATCTCTTCATTGGCACTGGCATAAATTACACACCCCTTTCCATCAATTCCGTTGCAGCTGCAGACCGTTCAACAAACCTCTCCGCCATCTGCTTGAACAACTTCCGCACCATGGTTGTGACAGGCAATCCTCTTGCCGACTTCAATAACCCGTTGAAAGAATCTGACACGTTTGTAGTAAGAATTCCCCATCGTCTGCCACCATCCGCATGCAAAGTCCACTTTTCAGGGTGATGTCGCGTGAACCAACAATAGGATGCCTCGTCTTCTTGCCTGATAGATTCCATATGCCTCCGGAATTTATGTTGTTGATGGTCTGTTGCTGCCATCCATATCAAATCATGTAGATCCTTTTTGGGATATGCCTTCTGGAAATTGTCCTTAAAGTGCCTCACACAGTAACTGTGGTATGCATAAGGTTCTTTCCATGCAAGCAAGTTCTTCACAGAACTTAAGATACCACCGTGCCGATCAGATATTAGACAAATACCGGAACGCTGTTTGACAACGTGCTCTTTTGCGTGGTTCAAAAACAGCGTCCATGTCTCTGTGCTTTCATTGGCACAAACAGCAAACGCTAGAGGAAATATCTGTCCATTAGCATCTACTGCCATAGCTATCAATAGCTTGATATCGTACTTTCCATAAACATGAGTTCCGTCTATGGATATTACGGGCCGACGATGCAAAAAACCATCAATTGCTGGTTTAAATGCCCAAAACACGTAATTGAATATGTATTCTGGTATTCCCAGACTCCGCTCAAGCTTCCATTCAACAACCGTTCCGGGGTTAAAGTGTTGCAGTGCGGCCATGTACTTTGGCAGAGATGCAAATGACTTATCCCAGTTACCGTAGACAATTTCAAATGCTCGTTTGCGCCCGAGAAATGCCTTTCTTTTCGTAATGGTATGGCCATATTCTTGGTGGACTGATGTAATGCACTCTTTGATTTTATACCTTATGGACGCTTCGAGGTGCGGAATAAGTACAAGAGAAATCAAGTCAATATCCAAGTTAAAGTGATTCCGTTTGAATGTGTCCATTTCGCATGTGTGGGTGGGAATGTATTTACCCACTTTCCACAGACATGTCTTCTTCTTGGTCGCACACAACATCCAATTACATGGCCAAAGCCACCTGCGGCAAGTAGCCTTGTATACCAACAGACTTGACTCTTTAACCATCATCTCACGACACTCTTTTACGTTGTGCATTTTACAAGCCCTGCTTACACGTGCTTTATCAGGAAAAAGCATCCCCTTTGCAAGCACCGTTGGTCTAGACTCATCCCACATTGCTGTCCGGATTTCATCAAAATCCCTTGTGAGAGCTTCCACATCCGGCACGCTTGGCAAGTTATCAATGTAAGGAATCTCCCTTGAATGAAACGACACTTCGGACTCGTACACTCTTCGTCTAGGGGGGGGGGGGTGGAGCATACTCTCTCTCCAAATCAGGTCCTTCCTCCCCATCCTCCTCATCACCCTCCTCACGAGGAAATGGTGTCCCGTCTCCGGATTCATCGGCATTGTTGTCGTAATCAGTGTTCTCTTCCTCACTCTGTGCATCTGCCATATCCTGATTTAATACATCGTTTTCGGGCTTGAGTGAGTACGGGTGGTTTAACTTGCTCGTTTTCACTGCATAACCAACAAAAATATAAGCTACTGAAATTAATAAATACTTTCCATATAGCTATATCACTTCACTTACAAGTCGTAATGTGATGAAATTCCACGATAGACGTTTTCAATTATGTGATGACTCCCGGATGGACCACTTGTAAAATTCATATCCGGATGGTACCCCCTGTTAAATATATGAGCGTTAATACAAATTCAATACACCAAAAATGTACATAATTAACACAAATGAAAATTGAAGTTTACCACTCGTCTTGTGAATTATGGAAAGCAAGAGAAAAATTATTTTCTCGCTGCTCATTCGCCGGTGGTGATAAGTTTAAATCAAGGAAAACTCTTTCATCCGGAACCTGTCCGACAAAAAATGCTCCAGAATAACCACCCGATGACTGGGGGTTATCCCTACTACGCACAACCTCGTTTTTGGGAACGTCTTCGACCTTGACGTACATCTCCAACATTGTGATTACAAGAAATTTCCGACATTCATCCGGAGTCCTCAAAAAATCCCTCAAAGTTTCATCATCGTCGATGTTAAACTCCGAGTAAAAAGCAAACCCTTGCGGAGTGACGGAATACAGATATCTTCCGGTTACTTTAAGTATCACTGAACATTTCCTCACACTCATGTTTTTGCATAACAACGATACCAATGTATCGTACTCCATTGTAAGTGGAAATTTAATATGACATTGTTCAGGTAAACTGTACCCCACAGAGTTATTCTCCATCACAACCTCACCCCTCCAGTATAATGAAACTCTTATTCTACGCTCTTCAGACATAATGAAAAAATGCTAGAGAATTGAACAACAAGAAACGTTTGAACAAGACTTAAAAAATTTTTTGAATGATTTTTCCTACAATCCTAACCTCTTTATATAGGAAATGGCTAGCCAGGGATTTTTTTTATGTATAGCGCCCAAATTTTGTGCACTATACGCGTCCAGAAATTATTTGTGGGCAGCGTCCAGATTTTGGGCGCTATACCTGCTGTGTCAGCTTTTTCAAGTACAGCGCCCAAAAACTGGACGCTATACATTAATGGCAGAGTTATCGTTAATGTATAACGCCCAGTTTTTGGGCGTTATATATAGTTCGGTACTCTTTTTTTTTACACATATTAATGTTCTACTTGTCAAAAAGAACCACATTTTGGTTCCGGACTCTTAAAAGGGGGGAGGGGTGCTTTAAATTGAGCCACGTGGTAGAATCATGATGAGTAATAAAATATGGTCCAAGCTAAAATATCCGATATTTATGATGGGATGCCCTCAGAGGCTTGATGATGTTATGAACACATGTACCTATGCACGACATGACATTTATACGTATATGCATGGCATAATAAATATGAAATGATTTACAGAGATATGATATTACACCCCATGTTTTAGTAGGTGGTGTACGCCATAAGTAATTTGATATAAGCTCAGAAATGAGATGTTACATTCCGTATTTTCGTACGTTAAAATTTTGTCGTAAGCTAATCGACGTAAGTTTGGGAATGAGATTATTTTGAGATTATAAGCATTATGTTATTTCAAACAAATGATGAGTAAATTCGTGAAAATGAGAGGGTAAGCAAATCAAAGAAAATGAATTTTCGTCAATATTTGACATGTCGGGATAAAATATGGCCCGAGCTAAAATACCCATTATTTATGGATTATTGTCATACAAGGTACCACATGATCATGATAGTACGGTGTATAAGGTGCGTTAAAAGTGAGTAGTATTTTAAGTAATTTGAGATAATTTTAATTATGTGGATAAGGATATTTTTTGGGCTGCCACATGGCATTAAGCCAAGCCAAGTGGCACCAATATGCATGGTGAGTGATAACGCCTAACTATGCCTTATAAAAAGGACTAAGCGGTCGTTGAAAATATAATCCGGTTTACAAGTCCGGAGTCGAATCCCACAGAGAACTAAGGCTTAGCTACAATTGTTCACTATCACCAAGAATACAAGCTTGAACAATTCCTAACTTATAGATATTAAGATTCTTGTGTTTAACTAATTAACTAAAAAGTTAAAATAGTAAATTAACAATAAAGATACTACGGGTTGGAGAAAAGATTAAGGAGGTCTAGAGTTATGATTTCTCCAATTGTCGGAATCCTTCCCGCTATGTCTTCTATAATTTTGCCTAAGTATTCTCTACCGATCATGAGCGCTCAGCGTGTCGTAATTCTCTCCGAGTAACTACCACAATTTAATAGACATATTCTCTCGAATTACGCTAGCTGGCTTTAATTACAGCTCACTTAGATCGCACCAAGGTTTCGTTATCCCTAATCCCACCTTTAAACCCTTGGTTATTGATTCCTCACATACGTCAAGAGTGATGGTGTTCAACAACTACCTAAATATGCACTCTCTCCTGAGTAATACATACTAAATAGGCACAGCTAATCGAGGGCCCTTCAATTAACCACAAGAATAATATAGTTGAACAAATTGAGTAAATACTACGGCTCAATTATATAAAAACATAACAAGAATTTATCCTACAAAAGGTTCCATCAAAACCCTAGATAACAAATTAGCTATTCATAATAGTGTGTAAAACTACACTACTAAAAGTCATAACCAACAATGAAAAATAGGAAGAGGAAGGAAAAACTCGTAGAAGAATTCCCTGCCTAGCTCCTATTGTGTCTCTGCCTCCTTTGGTCGAATCTCTGTCAAAAATATGTCCAACTTGGTCAAAATACCATTTTTCCATGTATATATACCAAGTAGGGTTGGGCCCAAACAATTATACCTTCTCCTACGCGAAAAGGGACAAATTTTCAGGTCTAGACGTGCGCGGGCGCGCTCCAACCGCGCTCAGGCCGCGCACAATGCCCAGTATTCTGCCCCATTTGCGCGGTCAGTGCGCGGCCGAGAAAGTTTCACCTATTGCCGTTTAGAATTTGGAAAAACGTAAAACATGAAAGTTGTAGCCCTTTGAGTTAGATTTCCAACCATATATTATATAACCCAAATAGAGTTCGGAGAAAATAGTTATGTTTATTTTACTAGATAGTACGCAATATGCCTACTCGAGTCTTCGTTTGTTCTTAACTATCAAATTTGACCCCCGAACACGATCCCAGCTTAATTCCTTGGGCTTTTAATCAGACTTCAAAGCTCCAAAATCACTTGACTTCATTACATAACATCTATATAGCCCGGAATCACTCCTACAAGGCATAAAACACACAATTAGTGCAAAACACTAGCAGTTAAAGCTCAAACTCAATTAAAGTGCAGTAAGTTAGAGTGTAATAAGCGACTAAAATACGTAATTATAGCCTATCATCAACACCCCAAACTTAAACCATTACTCGTCCTCGAGTAGTCAAACTGCACTTTATATAGACACGCCCTTTTTAAACAATTCTCCTAACTCATTACACCAAGAATATTTAAAATAGACTAAGCACAAAAGCGTAACATCTTCACCTCAAGATTTGACTCACAAGTACAACAAATTATTCACAACTCACCCACTTACTCTAACATAGAGGTCACTGACATTACCTTTCCTTCATGAATCAAGTGCCCTCACACAACAAAAGAGAGTAGTTCCACACACTAAAATTTAAGAACACATAGGAACTTAAGATAGAAAGAATTCACTCACTCTCAGAAATAATATTCATATGCCACAAAAGATGCACCGTAGGCTTGCCCGTAGTGTACTACTCTACTAATAGAG
This sequence comes from Nicotiana undulata, assembly GCA_005239495.1. Taxonomy (NCBI): domain Eukaryota; kingdom Viridiplantae; phylum Streptophyta; class Magnoliopsida; order Solanales; family Solanaceae; genus Nicotiana; species Nicotiana undulata. The sequence continues at coordinate 29,889 of ML252584.1, read as the reverse complement.
CTCATTCAGTCTAGGATCAAGTAGGACTTTATTTGGTTGTAATGTAGGCTGCGGGACGGGTAGGATACATTTAGATATAAGAGTGACTACACCTCCCTAAGCACTTTAATACATATACTTTAACATTCAAACCCATACTTATGTCAAACCAAACTCCGCCTTCACATCAATGTATTTTACCCCATACTTCTTTAAGCACAATTACATCAAGAGTCACCGCTTATCAAGGAATATTTCTTTTTTTTCACAACAATACAACTATTTTTTCCTTTTAAAAAAAAAATTCAAGTGACTCTTACTTTTTCAAAACAGTGCACCTTTCTCCTTATTTCATTAGTTCCACTCAAAATCCAAATCAACCACCCCCCACACTTTAACTTATACAGGAATCATCACAATTCAAGTGCTCATGAGAGGTTAGAAGGTTCAAATATATGGTTAATTCAAACAAATGGGCAAGGCTTGTAATGTGGTTTCCAAACAAACAGGATTACAGGCTCAAAGGGGTTAACTACGATACATAACAATTAGGCGGGTACAATATACATATATGCTCAACAAAGAAATTCCTATATCACTTCCAAGACCGAACAAAACTACTATTTCGCTTTGCAAACACACGGGGAAAGTTCTAGTCATCAAATCCAATGCACAGAATAACACACAAACCTCACACACACATGGAACATAACTCACTCAGGATTGGATTTATCAAGACACTCTAGTCAAAGCAGTTAAGCAAAGATAAGCTTATACAATTTAAGGTACTTATACAAGAGTCAAAAACTGAGCCTAAGCGTCACAACCAAAGTACTCACTATTCTCAAGGCATAACAAAGTCAAGAGATATTGCTTCAATTCAAAAAACAACACAATGACTCCTATTCCTATAAAAAAACTAACTACACCTGGTTCAAACAAAACCCTTGGAAAATAATCGTGGCACAAAGAAAAACCAAGGGGTAATTTCTACACTACCTAACAAAGGAAAATCTTTTTTTTCTTTAGACTTAAATCCCTCAAGAAAATTGTCTAATAGATCCATCGTCGGGAAAAGTCCAATCTTTTCTATTTAAAAAAATTATTTAATTAAACTAACACAACTAAAATAACATAGAAAGTGACCCAGACAATCTTCTCAGCCCACACTTAAAATTGTGCATTGTCCCCAATGCACACCCATACATACAAGAGGGTAAAAGAAACTCCTTGTTAGGCCAAAGGCCGAAGCACTAGCATCTCATGGGGTACTCAGACTTCTCCCAGTCCTGGTCCTTCGTGCGGGTACCTCACACTTAGTTCCAACCATCTGGTTTGTTGTTGCATCCTTCCAATGGCTTTGCGTTCCATGCTCCTAAAAAATCAAAACAATTGACACTACAAAAATAATACAATTAGAAAAAAAAGAAAAAAAAACAAGAAAAATAAATAAAATAAAGCAGTAAAGTTGGGTTGCCTCCCAACAAGCGTTTGATTTAACGTCGCGGCACGACGTGAATCACTTTTTGCCTCCACCTTGAACATATGAATTGAGCCCCCAATTTGGCTTCAAGTTTTTGGTTATGCTCCAAGGGTGGTGGAACAAATCTAATTGGCCCAAGCAACCATTGTACTATTTTACACTTCTTGGCTTTTAGATGAGGTATGTAGTCCTGTCTTTCTGGCAAGAAAAATTCCAGGATGTAGGCACCTTGTTCTTCATTTCTTGACTCCTAAATTGGCTCGGATGACTCTATTTCCATATCATCATCCAATACCAATGTGGAAAAATGTTTGGAGTAAGGACCAATGCGCTCAAACACATGAACTTCAGGACTTTCAACATCCTCAACATCAATGATACTAAAGTCAACAAAATTTATATCCTCAAAGTCCTTGGCTGATTCTAATCTCACTTCTTCAACATCGACATCCTCAAATTGTAGTTGGCTAGGTTGTTGATGTTCTACTCTGACCTCCTCAATTAACAACTCAAATTCACGCTCTTCTTGGCTACTATCCCAATATTGGCTTGTTGATCATTAACAATTCCAACCACTTGACTCAATTGAGCCTCCAACTTATGAATAGTTGCCTCTTGCCTTTCTATCTGCAATTGTTTCTCATTATTTTGTTCCATAAGGAACTTTAACATATCCTCGATCTTTTTCAGGTCATCATCCATGGGTTCTTTGTTCCAATTAACTTCACAAGAAAAAGAAGAACCATCAAAGTAAGGGGTTGGGGGAAGATAAGAAATATAAGCACAACCATGAAAGTTGCCATCTTGACCACCACACATATCACACACATTCCATACATAAGATTGAGTTGGTGCACATAACTCACTCTCGGGAATATTTTGATAATTTTGCCCTAGGTGGTTTCCTCCACAATATGCATAACGAGGATCAAAAGTAGAATTACCAACATCCAAACTCTCATAATTCCATGATGCCATGTTTTTCAAATTAGCAAATAAAACTAAAAAAATAAAAATAAAAATCAAATACTAAAGAAAAAAAATTCAAACTTGAAACCTAGCAATATGTACAGCTACAGAACACCGTTAGTTCCCCGGCAACGGCGAAAAAATTTGATTACGCCCAACTATGCCTTATAAAAAGGACTAAGCGGTCGTTGCAAATATAATACGGTTTACAAGTCCGGAGTCAAATCCCACAGGGAACTAAGTCTTAGCTACAATTGTTCACTATTAACAAGAATACAAGCTAACAATTCCTAACTTATAGATATTAAGATTCTTGTGTTTAACTAATTAACTAACAAATTAAAACAGTAAATTAACACTAAAGATACTACGGGTTGGAGAAAAGATTAAGGAGGTCTAGAGTTATGATTTCCCCAATTGTCGGAATCCTTCCCGCTATGTCTTCTATAATTTTGCCTAAGTATTCTCTACCGATCATGAGCGCAATGCGTGTTGTAATTCTCTCCGAGTAACTATAACAATTTACTAGACATATTCTCCCGAATTACGCTAGCTGGATTTAATTATAGCTCACTTAGATCGCATCCAAGGTTTCGTTATCCCTAATCCCACCTTTAAACCCTTGGTTATTGATTCCTCACACACGTCGGGAGTGATGTTGTTCAACAACTACCTAAATATGCACTCTCTCCCGAGTAATACATACTAAATAGGCACAGCTAATTGAGGGCCCTTCAATTAACCACAAGAATAATATAGTTGAACAAATAGAGAAAATATTACAGCCCAATTATATAAAAACATAACAAGAATTTATCCTACAAAAGGTTCCATCAAAACCGTAGATAACAAATTAGCTATTCATAATAGTATGTAAAACTACACTACTAAAATTCATAACCAACAATGAAAAATAGGAAGAGGAAGGAAAAACTCGTAGAAGAATTCCCCGCCTTGTTCATATTGTGTCTATGCCTCCTTAGGTCGAATCTCTGTCAAAAATATGTCCAACCTGGTCAAAATACCATTTTTCCATGTATATATACCAAGTAGGGTTGGGCCCAAACAGTTATACCTTCTCCTACACAAAAAAAGGACAAATTTTAAGGTCTAGACGTGCGCGGGTACGCTCCAACCGCGCTCATGTCGCGCACAATGCCCAATATTCTGCCCCATTTGCGCGGTCAGTGCGCGCCTGCGCACTAACCGTGCACTTTTCACCAATTTACGTTTAGCATTTGGAAAAATGTAAAACATAAAAGTTGTAGACCTTTGATTTATCTTTCCAACTATATATTATATAACCCAAATGGAGTTCGGAGTAAAGCGTTATGTCTATTTTACTAGATAGTATGCAATATGCCTACTCGAGTCTTCGTTTGTTCTTAACTATCAAATTTGACCCCCGAACACGATCCCGGCTTAATTCCTTGGTCTTTTACTTAAAACTGTAAAGCTCCAAATCACTTGAATTCATTCCATAACATCTGTATAGCTTGGAATCACTCCTACAAGGCATAAAACACACAGTTAGTGCAAAGCGCTAGCGGTTAAAGCTCAAACTCAATTAAAGTGCCGTAAATTAGAGTGTAATAAGCGACTAAAATATGTAATTATAGCCTATCATCAGTGAGTCAAAAGACTTAAGTTGCCACGTAGAGGTCTTTTGGATAGGTACCTTGGTTGGTGTCTTATTTGGGAATGTGAATTAGAGAAGACCAACAATGTTATCCAAACTCATGTATAAGGAGCTAAAGCTAATTTAATCCATTGTCACGTAAGGATGCAAAATTTTCCAAGAAGATTAAACAAATGGTTTAGAAAAGAAATGATTGAGAAAAAGATACATACAATCTTATTTGCTTGTATGGTTTCTTACTTGATAACGTTGCTTGCAAAGACCAGCAACATTGGATACTTTAACAGAGGAATTCTTAACAAATGAATTCATATGAATTTCACCACTCTACAACAGTGTGAGATGCAATTCGGAGGGAGCACAGTACAATATTTCTCAAGAATATCATACGGATTTTTCCCTACTTCGATCCGCCGTTACATGTTTTATCACAAAAGATGTGTGTTAGAGGGACTGTCAAGGAAATCGACTCAGGTATGTTAAGGTTATCCCTTCTTTATTTTGGCATGATCTACATGACACAAACGAAACGAGCAAATGCACAATTTCCATAAATGACTCTATTCATATAAATGCTAGAGATGCTTATGTTCTTGATTCCCCATGTGTCATATTATTCTATCATCTGTTCATGGGTCTCAGAAAATACGTAAGTTGATAAAGTTTATTTTATGATATTAATCAGAGGCATAATGGTCTTATGATACTCCAAAATGTTTTATTGACGTACTTCTCATGCATTGCATTCATTTACATTGACCCATAACCGGATGGCGTTATATACGCGTATATATGTATATGGGACATGGAAAAGGTTACTGAGTTATATACGCACCACCACCTGATCAGCTGATATACGTTGATGATTTTGCGCACAATGGACGAGATGATATGATGGGATGACCTCAGAGGCTTGATGATGTTATGAACACATGTACCTATGCACGACATGACATTTATACGCATATGCATGTCATTATCATATTAATGATTCACATAGTTATTCAGACTCACATGTCGAGTCCTTTACTCTATATTTCTCTCATGTCTATTATATACTGATTTTATTCCTTACATACTCGTTACATTATTTGTACTAACGTCCCTTTTGCCTGGGGACACTGCGTTTTATGCCCGCATGTCCCGATAGACAGGTTGAGAGTCCTCCAAGTAGGCTATCAGCTTAGCGAAAGATTTTGGTGCACTCCATTTTACTCCGGATTTGCTTATTTGGTCAGTATAATTAGGACATGTATTGATTGGTATATGTAACGACCCGGACGGGCGTTCCATAGAATTTGCACAGTTATTCCTGTTTCTGCCTTGTTATGCATTGTTTAGTTATTTATGATGTGTTGGATTCGGGTGGTTAGGTTTCGGAGTGGTTGTAGTGAGGATTGAGACACTTAGTCTCCTTAAGTAGCATTATAAATGGAAAAGTCAACTAGGAGTTGACTTATTGGTAAAACACCTCAGAATACAGATTTTATGGCTCGGATAGCTCCGGTAGGTGATTTGGGACTTAAGAGTGTGTTCGGAATGTAGTTTTGATGTCCGGTGTAGAATTAGGCTTGAATTGGCGAAAGTTAGTTTTTGGCGATTTCCCGTCAGCAGTGGAAAATAGGCTATCGGGGTCAGAATGAAACTCCAGAAGATGGAGAAGGTTCGTAATTTCATTTTGGATATGTGTGCAAATTTTCAGGTTAATCGGATGTGTTTTGGATGGTTTCGGCATCCTTGGTGAGATTTAGAAACTTCAAAGTTCATAGGCTTGAATTTGATGTAATTTTGGTGTTTTTGCGTTGTTTTTGGTGTTTCGATGTCTCGACTAAGTTTGTATAAGGTTATTGGAAGTGTTTGTATGTTTGGTTGAGATCCCGAGGGTCTCAGGTGAGTTTCAGATGGTTATCCGAGTGTGTTTGGCCTTAAAAAGGACTGTTGTTGCTGCTGTATATTCTGCTGCTGGTTTCCTTATACGCGACCGCGAGAGTGGGACTGCGATCACGTAGTTCAGCCAAGTTGGGAATCGCGAATGCGTGATATTATTTGCGTTCGCGTAGAAGAAAGGGGGCGCGTGAGGTCGTTGCAGTAGTGCTTCGCGATCGTGTGAAGGGGTACGCTATCGCATTGGTCAAGGAGTTTCAGTTTCCCGATCACATGGGGGATTTGTGCTATCGTAGTGACTAAGTTTGGCTAAGGTTATTGGAAGTGCTGGTATGTTTGGTTGAGATCTTGAGGGCCTCGGGAGAGTTTCGGGTGGTTATCAGAGTGTGTTTGGCCTTAAAAAGGACTATTGTTGCTGCTGTATTTTCTGCTGTTGGTTTCCTTATACGCGATCGCGAGAGTGGGACTGCGATCGCGTAGTTCTATTGAGGTCAGCTGGGAAATTTCTCTATGCGATCGCCAATTGGTGTCTGTGATCGCGTAGTTCAGTCAAGTTGGCAATCGAGAACACGTGATCTTGTTTGCGTTCGCGAAGAAGAAAGGGGGCGCGCGTGAGGTCGTTGCGGTTATGCTTCGCGATCGCGTGAAGGGGTACGCGATCGCATTGGTCAGGCAGTTTCAGTTTCGTGATCGCATGGGGGATTAGTGCGATCGCAGTGAGTAAAATTTATAGGGCAGCATGTTTGTTCTTTGCGATCTCGTGGGTAGTCCCGCAATCGCAGTGAGTAAATGACCTGGGTAGAAAGTTTATGTTTCAAAAACGAGTGTTTTAGGCCATCACTCAAAAACTCATTAGAGAGCTCGGGAGAAGGTGAAAATTGAAGGGATTTTTAGTGGGATTATTGAGGTAAGTGTTCTTCAATCACATTTGGTCTAATTCCATGATTTAGTCTTGATATTTATCCTTTAATTTGAGGAATTAGAGTGGAAATTGGGGGAAAATGGGAGGAAACTTTGAGAATTTCTTTTGATGATTTTAATGGGCATTTGAGGTCGGATTTTGGTAAATTTGATATGGGTAGACTCGTGAGGGAATAAGGATTCTAGTTTTGTGATTTTTATTGAATTCCGAGACGTGGGCTCGGGGGCCGAGTTTGGCCAATTTTGGGAATTGTACCTAATTTTGATTGTTTTCGATTGGGGTTCGTCTCCGTAGCATATTTTGATGTTATTAATTTGATTTTGATAGACTCGAAGCAGTTGGGAGCCCATTCGAGGGGCAAGAGCATCGCAGAGTAGTTTTGGGTTGTTTTAAGGTAAGTAACAATTGTAACTCTAGACCTGAGGTTATGAAACCCCGGTACTTTACATTGTTTTGATAAATGAGGTGACGCACATGCTAGGTGACGAGCGTGTGGGCGTGCACCGATAGGGATTGTGACTTGGTCCATCCCTCAGCGACTATTAAGCCGTATAATTGATTTGAAATCATGTAATAACCTGTATTTTAGAGACTTATACTTATTTATGGGCAATAAGCCATGTTTGGGGCCTTGTGCCGATCTGTTTAGATCCTCTGGGGCAATTTTACACTATTCTCTCACTACGTTAGTAAATAATGTGTGAACTCAGTCATGCTTACTACTTGTTGCTATTTTCACTGTTATTACACTATTTAGAGTACTGTGAGATATTTTGGGCTTAGTCCCGTGATGTTGAGATGAGTTGCACGAGTGGCTTGAGAGGATGACTGAGTGAGGCCGAGAGTCGAGATTGTGAGGATAGTTATGGATCGGGATACACGTCACGCAGATATTACATGGATCGGGCTGCGCACCGCAACATATGTATATTGGATCGGGTTGCACGCCGCAACAACATAGTGCTTGGGCTGTAGGAGCCCCTACGGGAGTCTGTACACCCCCAGTGAGCACAGTCGACTATATATATATATATATATATTGGATCAGGCCGCGCGCCGTAGCATATGTTATATGAATCGGGCTGCATGCCGTAACATATTTTAGGTAGATCGGGTTGTACGCCGCAGCAGTTGAGTGGATAACTGGTACTTGTAGAGTGAGAGTGCTTAGTGTGAGCATGCAATACTAATAGTGGAGTCACAAGTGAATGAGATACCTTGTTATGAGTGATAAAGTGCCTGAAAGGCTGTTAAATTGTGAATTTTACTGTGTTTCCCACTCTTCTTTTACTGAGCCTTCTAATAAAAGTTGAAATACCGTTTTATGAAATTATGATTTATAAATGCTCGTCACTGCACTCAAGGTTTTAGTTACTTTGGTTACTTACTGAGTTGGCATACTCACGTTACTCCCTGCACCTCTATGTGCAGATCCAGGTACCGGGCCAACTCGTTAGTTGACTTCTAGTGTGATTCGGAGTTGATCAGGGATCGAGGTAGCTGCTCAACGTCCACAAATGACCTCATTTCCCTTCCTATTCCTAGACTTTTGATGTGTTTGGACCTGTATTAGTGATGAAGTTACATTTTGATACGTTGTATTTATTATATTAGATGATCATGACAGTTGACTCCCGAGGTCTGGGGGCGGTTTAGATTGATCGCTTTTGTTGATATTCTTGTTTAACTCGTCTTGAAATTAAATCTTTATTAGCCTATGAGACAATATTTAATTTAAACATAAATTGTTGATTTTATTGTGTTAGAGGGCTAGCCTAGTTTCACGATAGGCGCCATCACAGACCATATTGATTTGGGGTCGTGACAAGTTGGTATCAGAGCACTAGGTTACATAGGACTCAACGGTCATGAGCAGGTTTACTAGAGTCTTGCGGATCGGTACAGAGACGTCTGTACATATCTTCGAGAGGCTACAGAACCCTTAGTAAAAAATCTCATTTTCTTGAATTCTGTCATGCCATTCTATTGATTCTGGAAACCTAAACTTCTGTTGTTTCATTCTCTCACAGATGGTGAGGACACGCGCTACTGATCAAGGTGACCATACACCAGCTAGACCGACGAGAGGTCTAGGCCACGGTCGAGGCCGTGGTAGAGGTAGGGGACCAGCCCGCGCAGCAGCCGGGGCAGTACCAGTTGATCCCCCTACTATTCAGGATCAGGTTCGCACCGCGGATATTCCAGCGGGACAGGCTCAGGCACCAGCAGTGCCCATTGTTATTCTGGGTCTTCAGGAGACCTTGGCTCAGATATTGATCATATGTACCAGCCTTGCTCAGGTTGTTGTTGTATCTTCTACTGCCACTACATCTCAGGCCGGGGGAGGCACTCAGACTCCAGCTGCCCGGACACCTGAGCAGGTTGTACATGGCCTTCAGACATCGGGGGCAGTTGCATCCCAGCTGGTTGTCCTAGTTCAGGACTTCGTGGTTCCAGTTATGCCATAGGATGAGCAGCGCAGGCTGGAGAGGTTCATTAGACTTCAGCCTCCGACATTCAGTGGTGCAGAGGGCGAGGATGCCCAGGGTTTTCTGGATAAGTGTCAGAGGATACTTTGTACTGCTGGGATTCTGGAGACTACTGGGGTCTTGTTTGCTACATTTCAGTTTTCTGGTGCTGCTTTCACTTGGTGGGAGTCTTGATACGCGTAGACCTGTTAGTGCAGCACCCCTCACCTGGCAGCACTTCTCCACTATCTTCTTGGAGAAGTATGTTCCCCAGTCTCACCGAGAGGAGCAACGTAAGCAGTTTGAGCAGATGCGTCAGGGAGAGCTATCAGTGCCGCAGTATGAGATGCACTTTTCAGAGTTGGCTCGTCATTCTACTGAGTTAGTCCCTGCTGATAGGGAGAGGATCATGAGGTTCGTGGATGGCCTCACTTACCAGCTCCATATTTTGATGACTAGGGAGAGAGTATCAGGTGCTACCTTCGAGCAGGTTGTTGATATTGCTCGAGATATTGAGTCAATTCGCCACCAGGAGCGAGAGGAGAGAAAGTCCAAGAGGCCTCGGGGATCTAGCAGTTTCAGTGGTACTCCTCCTAGAGGGCAGTTTCATCACAGTAGAGGCCGCCTATTTAGGCCTCCTCAGCCAGTTCGCCCAGCTTATAGCGGCGCATCATCGGGGCATGGTCCCCGCAGTTATCATCCAGGTCGTTCTTCAGTTAGCGCCCTCCCAGCTCAAAGCTCCTCCAGAGCACCATCTATTCAGGGTTCCTCCATGCATGGTTCTTCGAGTGGTTATTCTTGTTCCAGGGGTTCCCTTCAGTCCCCGTCTCCGGCACCAGGGAGTTGTTATGAGTGCGGAGAGTTTGGACATATGAGGAGGCAGTGTCCCCATCTTCTTGGAGGTCCATCTCAGTTGAGGAGCCAGCCTTTGACTTCAGCCCCAGTTACTTCACCACCCACCCATGCAGCTAGGGGTGGGAGTCATTCAGCTAGAGGCCGCCCTAGAGGGGGAGGTCGAGCTGGTGGAGGTCAGGCTAGTATCTATGCACTTCTATCTAGTCTTGATGCTATGGCCTCCGATGTAGTGATCACATGTATTATCTCATTCTGTCACCGAGATGCTTTGGCTTTATTTGACCTTGGTTCCACATACTCTTATGTTTCGTCATATTTTGCCCATTTCCTGGATATGCCCCGTGAGTCTTTAGTTACGTCTGTTCATGTGTCGACTCCCATGGGTGATACTATTGTTGTAGACCGTGTGTATCAGTCGTGTGTGATATCTATTGGGGGTCTGGAAACCCGAGTGGACCTATTGTTACTCAACATGGTTGAGTTTGATGTGATATTGGGCATGGATTGGCTATCTCCATGTCATGTTATATTTGATTGTCACACTAAGACCGTAACTTTGGCTATGCTTGGAGTTCCGAAGGTTGAGTGGAGAGGTTCTACTGAGTATGTGCCTAGTAGGGTGATCTCTTACCTGAAGGTTCAGCGTATAGTTGAGAAGGGATGTTTATCGTATCTGGATTTTGTGAGGGATGTTAGTGTTGAGACTCCTGATGTTGATTCTGTTCCTGTGGTCCGCGACTTTCCGGACGTGTTCCCTACAGACCTGCCAGGCATGCCACTTGACAGGGATATTAATTTTGGTATTGACCTGGTGCCAGACACTCAGCCTATCTCTATTCCTCCATATCGTATGGCACCAGTGGAGTTGAAGGAATTGAAAGAGTAGCTTCAGAAGCTCCTAGATAAGGGGTTCATTCATCCTAGTGTGTCACCTTGGGGTGCACCAGTGTTGTTTGTGAAGAAGAATGATGGTTTTATCATGTGTATTGATTATCGGCAGCTGAACAAGGTTACGGTGAAGAACCGATATCCTTTGCCTCGTATTGATGATCTATTTGACCAATTTCAGGGAGACAAAGTGTTCTCTAAGATTTACTTGAGATCCGGGTATCATCAGTTGAAGATTTGGGACTCTGACATCCCAAAGACTGCTTTCAGGACAAGATATGGTCATTATGAGTTTCTTGTTATGTCATTTGGGCTGACCAATGCCCCAGCAGCCTTTATGCACTTGATGCACAGTGTGTTCCGGCCTTATCTTGACTCTTTCTTCATCGTGTTTATTGACGACATCTTGATATATTCCCGATCTCGGGAGGATCATGAGCAACATTTGAGAGTTGTGCTTCAGACTCTGAGGGAGAAGAAGTTGTATGCAAAATTTTCTAAGTGTGAATTTTGTCTTGGTTCAGTGGCATTTTTGGGCCATGTGGTGTCTTGTGATGGGATCAAGGTAGATCCGAATAAGGTGGAGGCAGTACAGAGTTGGCCTAGACCGTCATCAGTTACGAAGATCCGTAGTTTCCTTGGGTTGGCAGGTTACTATCACCGTTTTGTAGAGGGATTCTCATCGATTGCAGCACCTATGACCAGACTGACCCAGAAGGGTGCTCCGTTCAGGTGGACTGAGGAGTGCAAGGAGAGCTTTCACAAGCTCAAGTCAGCTTTGACCACAACTCCGGTGTTGGTTTTGCCAACTGGTTCAGGTTCTTATATAGTTCACTATGATGCTTCTAGAGTTGTCTTGGGAGCGGTATTGATGCAGGACGGTAGGGTGATTGCCTACGCGTCTAGACAGTTGAAGGTGCACGAGAAGAATTATCTAGTGCATGATCTTGAACTAGCAGCCATTGTCCACGCCTTGAAGATTTGGCGTCATTATTTGTATGGAGTGCATTGTGATATTTTCACTGATCATCATAGTTTGCAGTACCTGCTTAAGAAGAAGGATCTGAATTTGTGTCAGATGAGATGGTTGGAGCTTCTCAAGGACTATGACCTCACTATTCTATATCATCCGGGGAAGGCTAATGTAGTGGCCGATGCCCTGAGTCGCAGAGTAGAGAGTTTGGGGAGTCTAGCCTACCTTCCAGCAGCAGAGCGACCCTTAGCACTTGATGTTCAGGCTTTAGCGGGTTAGTTGGTGAGATTGGATTTGTAAGATCCCCCGCGGGTATTAGCTTGTGTAGCTTCCAAGTCTTCTCTTTTTTATCAGATTAGAGCACGCCAGTATGATGACCGGCACTTGCTAGTTCTTTAGGACAGGGTCCGTCGAGGTGATGCCAGGGATGTGACTATTGGTGATGACGGGGTCATGAGGATGCAGGTCTGGATTTATGTGCCCAATGTGGACGAGCTTCGAGAGTTGATTTTAGCAGAGGCTCATAACTTGCGGTATTCCATGCATTCGGGTGCCGCGAAGATGTATCAGGATCTGAGACAACATTATTGATGGAGGCGGATGAAAAAGGATATTGTTGAGTTTGTGGCTCGGTGTCTCAACTGTCAGCAGGTTAAGTATGAGAACCAGAGGCCAGGTGGGTTGCTTCAGAGGTTAGATATTCCGGAGTTGAAGTGGGAGGGAATCACCATGGAATTTGTAGTTGGGATCCCACGGACTTCGAGGAGGTTTGATGCTATGTGGGTTACTGTGGATCGGCTGACCAAGTCCGCGCACTTCATTCCTGTTGGTACTACTTATTCTTCGGAGCGGTTAGCTGAGATTTATATCAGGTAGATTGTCCGATTGCATGGATTCCAGTTTCTATCATTTCTAACAGAGGTACTCAGTTCACATCTCAGTTTTGGAGAGCCGTGCAGAGAGAGTTGGGTACTCAGGTTGAGTTGAGCAAATCATTTCATCCTTAGACCGACGGGCAGTCAGAGCGTACTATTCAAATTCTGGAGGATATGTTGCATGCCTGTGTCATTGATTTTGGGGGTTCATGGGACCAGTTTCTGCCACTCGCGGAGTTTAATTATAATAATAGTTATCAGTCAAGTATCCAGATGGCTCCGTATGAGGCTTTATACGGTAGGAGGTGTAGATCTCCGGTTGGTTGGTTTGAGACGGGCGAGGCCAGGCTATTGGGCACAAACTTGGTTCAATATGTGTTGGATAAGGTGAAGTTGATTCAGGAGCGACTTCGCACAGCGCAATCTAGGCAGAAGAGTAATGCGGACTGGAAGGTCCGAGATGTGTCTTTCATGGAGGAAGAGAATGTACTGCTGAAGGTGTCACCCATGAAGGGTGTTTTGAGTTTCGGGAAGAGGGGAAAGCTGAGTCCTCGGTTCATTGGGCCTTTTGAGGTGCTTCAGAAGATTGGAGAGGTGGCTTATAGACTTTCCTTTCCACCCATCTTATCGAGTGTTCATTCGTTGTTCCATGTTTCAATGCTCCAGAAGTATATTGGTGACCAATCTCATGTTTTAGACTTCAGCACAGTGAAACTTGAGGGTGATATGTCATAAGAAGTAGAGCCGGTGGCTATTATGGGTCGTCAGGTAAGAATGTTGAGGTCTAAGGATATAGCTTCAGTGAAGGTGCAGTAGAGAGGGAAGCCTGTGGAGGAGGCCATTTGGGAGACCGAGCGGGAGATGCAAAGCAGGTATCCTCACTTGTTTGAGACTCCAGGTATGTTTCTAGACCCGTTCGAGGATGGATGTTTGTTTAAGAAGGGGAGAATGTAACGACTCGGCCGGTCATTCCGTAGAATTTGCACAGTTATTCCTGTTTCTTCCTTGTTATGCAATGTTTAGTTATTTATTATGTGTTGGAGTCGGGTGGTTAGGGTTCGGAGTGGTTGTAGTGAGGATTGAGACACTTAGTCTCCTTAAGTAGCCTTATAGTTGGAAAAGTCAACTGTGAGTTGACTTCTTGGTAAACGACCTCGGAATATAGATTTTATGGATCGGATAGCTTCGTTAGGTGATTTGGGACTTAGGAGTGTGTTCAGAATGTAGTTGTGATGTCCGGTGTAGAATTATGCTTGAATTGGCGAAAGTTAGTTTTTGGCGATTTTCGGTCGGCAGTGGAAAATAGGCTATCGGAGTCGGAATGGAATTCCGAAAGTTGGAGTAGGTTTGTAATGTCATTTTGGATATGTGTGAAAATTTTCAGGTTAATCGGATGTGTTTTGGATGGTTTCGGCATCTTTGGTGAGATTTAGAAATTTCAAAGTTCATAGGCGTGAATTTGATGTGATTTTGGTGTTTTTGCATTGTTTTTGGTGTTTCGATGGCTCGAATAAGTTTGTATAAGGTTATTGGAAGTGTTGGTATGTTTGGTTGAGATCCCGAGGGCCTCGGGTGAGTTTCAGATGGTTATATAAGTGTGTTTGGCCTTAAAAAGGACTGTTGTTGTTGCTGTATATTCTGCTGCTGGTTTCCTTATACGCGACCACGAGAGTGGGGCTGCAATCGCGTAGTTCAGTCAAGTTGGAAATCACGAATGCGTGATATTGTTTGCGTTCGCGTAGAAGAAATGGGGCGCGTGAGGTCATTGCAGTAGTGCTTCGCGATCGCATTGGTCAAGGAGTTTCAGTTTCGCGATCACATGGGGGATTTGTGCGATCGCAAAGAGTAAAATTGATCAGCATGTTTGTTCTTCGCGATCACGTGGGTAGTACCACGACCGCAGTGAGTAAATGACCTGGGTAGAAAGTTTATGTTTCTAAAACGAGGGTTTTAGGCCATAACTCAAAAACTCATTAGAGAGCTCGGGAGAAGGTGAAAATTGAAGGGATTTTTCGTGGGATTCTTGAGGTAAGTGTTCTTCAATCACATTTGGTCTAGTTCCATGATTTAGTCTTGATTTTTATCCTTTAATTTGAGGAATTAGAGTGGAAATTGGGGGAAAATGAGAGGAAAATTTGAGAATTTCTTTTGATGATTTGAATGGCCATTTGAGGTCGGATTTTGGTAAATTTAATATGGGTAGACTCGTAAGGGAATAAGGATTCTAGTTTTGTGATTTTTATTGAATTCCGAGACGTGGTCCTGGGGGTCGGGTTTGGCCAATTTCGGGAATTGTGCCTAATTTTGATAGTTTTCGATTGGGGTTCATCTCTCTAGCATATTTTGATGTTATTAATCTGATTTTGATAGACTCGGAGCAGTTGGGAGCCGATTCGAGGGGCAAGAGCATCGCAGAGTAGTTTTGGGTTGTTTTGAGGTAAGTAACGATTGTAACTCTAGACCTGAGAGTATGAAATCTCGGTACTTCACATTGTTTTGATAAATGATGTGACACACATGCTAGGTGACGAGCGTGTGGGCGTGCACCGATAGGGATTGTGACTTGGTCCGCCCCGTAGCGACTATTAAGCCGTATAATTGATTTGAAATCATGTAATAACTTGTATTTTAGAGACTTATACTTATTTATGGGCTATGTGCCATGTTTGGGGCCTTGTGCCGATCTGTTTAGACCCTCAAGGTTTTTTTTACACTATTCTCACACTACATTAGTAAATAATGTGGGAACCCAGCCATGCTTACTACTTGTTGCTATTTTCACTATTATTACACTATTTAGAGTACTGTGAGATATTTTGGGCTTAGTCCCGTGATGTTGAGATGAGTTTCCCGAGTGGCTTGAGAGGATGACTGAGTGAGGCCGAGACTCGAGATTGTGATGATAGTTATGGATCGGGCTGCACGCCGCAACAAATATTACATGGATCGGGCTGCGCGCCACAGCATATGTATATTGGATCGGGCTGCATGCCGCAACAACATAGTGCTTGTGCTGTAGGAGCCCCTCCGGAGTTTGTACACCCCCAATGAGCACAGTCGACTAAATATATATTGGATCGGGCTGCGCGCCGCAACATATGTTATATGGATCGGGCTGCACGCCGCATCATATTTTAGGTGGATCGGGTTGCATGCCGCAGCAGTTGAGTGGATAACTGGTACTTGTGGAGTGAGAGTGCTTAGTGTGAGCATGAAATACTGATAGTGGAGTCACGAGTGACTGAGATACCTTGTTATGAGTGATATTGTGCCTGAAAGGCTGTTACATTGTGAATTTTACTATTTTCCCACTCTTCTTTTACTGAGCCTTCTAATAAAAGTTGAAACACTGTTTTATGAAATTATGATTTATAAATGCTCGTCACTGCACTCAAGTTTTTAGTTAATTTGGTTACTTACTGAGTTGGCGTACTCACGTTACTCCATGCACCTCTGTGCGCAGATCCAGGTACCGAGCCAGCTCGCTAGTTGACTTCTTGTGTGCTTCAGACTTGATCAGGGATTGAGGTAGCTGCTCAACGTCCACATCTGACCTCATTTCCCTTCATATTCCTAGACTTTTGATGTTTTTGGACCTGTATTAGTGACAAAGTTACATTTTGATACGTTGTATTTATTATATTAGATGCTCATGACAATTGACTCCCGAGGTCTGGGGGCGGTTTAGATTGATCGCTTTTGTTGATATTCTTATTGAACTCGTCTTGAAAGTAAATCTTTATTAGCCTATGAGACAATATTTATTTTAAACAGAAATCGTTAATTTTATTGCGTTAGAGGGCTAGCCTAGTTTCGCGATATGCGCCATCACAGGCCATATTGATTTGGGGTCGTGACAGTATAGCGGGGCCCAGTCCCGACCTTTATGTTACTTATGTACTCTTAGAGGCTTGTAGACAGATGTCATGTATACGAATACTTGTATGGCCTTATCAACCTATGTTTTGAGTTCATAAATGATCATTTTGGCCTTATAGGCCCGTATGTCACGTGTATAAGTTTCTATATCAGGTTGGGTCGTTTTATGTCGAGTGTTTCCTCATATTTATTCTTGTTGCCTCATACAATCCTTCTGGCCCACTTACCCATGATGATGTAATAATAAAGATATGTTACATTTGTACTCGGTTAAGTAAGGCACCGGGTGCCCGTTGCGGCCCATCGGGTTAGGTCGTGACACATTTATTATTTTGTAACAATGTTGCTTCGTCTTCTCGGTCATCTAATAGTGTATCATTATAAAAATAATGATTTTGTACCAAATTTCTTTATGTTTCAAGACTATGGTTTGCTATAATGTAATGAATATTATTGATAATGGTACTATTGGGTATTAGTGATAGTTTTTAGAACTTGTGGATATAAGTCATGTTTCATGTTTTTCCAAAATAATTTGGGAAATATGTTTTGAAAACTGATGTCCAAACACATTTTCATCTTCATACAAAACTTCACCCAAATCTGGTTTTTCAAAATAAATTTGGGAATCTATGGCCAAACGCTAGCTAATAATGTGCGAGTATTACCCATATATATGGGCCAATACCAGGATCCATGTGACCCAATAAAATGCTGCAAACGCATTAAAATTATGGCCCAAACCTGGTACCGTTAAATTTGGGGGGAGGGGGCTAATTTTGGCGATAGAAATAACGGTAGGGATATTTTTGGATCAATAGGTGGACGAAGGGTTATTCTAAATTATTTACCAAATTATAGGAATAGTTTTGATCATTTTTCGTAAATTCAAATTCAAACAGAGTAACTAATTATTAACAACACATAATTTAAAATTTAAATTCGACTTATTACCTAACCTAACTAAATTTTTACGCAACTGCCAAGTGACCTACTGTGAGATTGTCGTCTGGCTTAATGTGGAGGTTTTTTCTTCTTCTTTTAATAATATATATATTATGCGATGCAATTATAAATTTAGTACTATCTATTTATAAGTAATTTTCACAAATTAGATTTTGATAACTATTTTATAGATTTGGGAATTAATAGCCTATAACATAAGAAATTATAAATGATTATTTGTATGAAGAAAATTGATAATCCAAAGAATGATGTAGATAGTTTGCTTTAGTGTGAAAAAGAAGAAGATAATTTTTACGCAACTGCCAAGTGACCTACTGTGAGATTGTCGTCTGGCTTAATGTGGAGGCTTTTTCTTCTTCTTTTAATAATATATAGATTATGCGATGCAATTATAAATTTAGTACTATCTATTTATAAGTAATTTGCACAAATTATATTTTGATAACTATTTTATAGATTTGAGAATTAATAGCCTATAACATAAGAAATTATAAATGATTATTTGTATGAAGAAAATTGATAATCCAAAGAATGATGTAGATAGTTTGCTTTAGTGTGAAAAAGAAGAAGATAATTTAAAAAGTTACACAAAGAAAAAAATAAAAACAAGAAAAGTCAAAAAATAATTTGAAAAGTTACAATATATTCATATATATATATATGATATCTCTAGTTTTAAAAGAATGGTCGAAACTAGAAACAAAAAAAGAAGAAGCATAAACTGGTAAGGGATAATTTGAAAAATATAAATTTATGGTGAGGATAGTTTTATCTTGAATAAATTAATTTTCTGCTTCTGCTTCTTGGAAGAAGCTTGTATACGGGTAAAATCGAGGATAATGCATAACATGTTTCCCCGTGAAGAAAATAGAAGAAGAGTATGGATGCACGAGATTGAAATCGAGGTTGGGAGCCCTTCTTATCGAAATCCATGAAACTGTGTACACATTTAAACAGTTTGGCTCCACCTCGGGGCTAAAGATAATAGTGGTAATTTGATAGGAATCTCCATAACACACCCTATTTTATGCTTGTTCTTTAAAATCTTAATTCCAGGTCAGCCCGAAAATGTCGAACTCTCAGTCTGCCCACTTGAACGTTAACGCCGAGTCTGGCCATCATGACGAAAATAATAATTTGGTGCCAAGCAATGAGGTGCCTCTTGCTGATCCCAATGATGTTCCAATTGTCGATCTGGTGGATGCTAACTCACAGGTGGCCATCGACGTCAATTTGCCAACTGCTCCTAAAAATAGTGTTCGCAGGGGACCCCGACCAACAGCTCGACAAACGCCCGAAGGCGAAGGATATGGGGTAAGCCTACGACTAATCTTATAAATATTGCAAGATCAACAGGCGGCAATAGTGCAGCTACAGAATCAAAGCCATACCCACAATAGGGTCAAACCCGAACAATCTCGGGAAAGCACCCAAAGAAATAAACAAATCACCTAGAGACCAAGTGACGCGGAGCCTAGGACCAATCCCGAGATAATGAAAATGCTTGAAGCATTAAAGAAACGGGTTGAGTCAAGTGAGAAGAAAATCGAGGCTAATGACAAGAAGGTGGAAACATAGCAATCCAGGGTCGATCAAATCCCCGGAGCACCCCCGATATGGAAGGGGCTGGATTCCAAGAAATTTATCCAAAAGCCTTTTCCTCCGAGCGCAACATCGAAGTCGATCCAAAAAAGGTTATGTATGCTCGATATCCCCAAATATAACGAAAACGCAGATCCTAACGAGTATGTGACTTCCTATATCAAGGGGAACGACTTGGAAGACGATGAAATCGAGTCGGTGTTACTAAAGAAGTTTGGGAGACTTTGTCCAAAGGATCAATTACATGGTATCACAACTTATCCCCAAATTCAACTAACTCATTTACTATGCTTGCAGATGCTATCGTAAAATCCCATGTCGGGGCCATCAAGGTCTAGACCAGAAAGTCAGACCTTTTCAACGTTAAACAAAGAGACAACGAGATGCTCAGGGACTTCGTGTCAAGGTTCCAGATATAACAGATTGACCCGCCTACGGTTGCAAATGATTAGGCCGTTCAGACATTCACTCAGGGGGTTAACTGATCGGTACCCACCTACACTACTAGAGAGTAGCAAGGTGAGGGTCGATGCAGCTTTTACCCGAACGGGTCGGGATCGAAGCCACAGGGAGTTACGATTGTGGGAGTTGAGTTCCTAAGTGATCTAGTGGTGCGTTGTGCTTTTAATTTCACTTCTCATAGATTTGGTTTGATACCTGAACTATGGTTTAAACTAATTGAATTTTCTAATTAACTAACTAATGTCTTTTTGAGTGTTTTCTTAATAGATGGAAAGGACTAGGGCTATGACTTTCTCCTAGGTGAATACTTAACGGGATCTAAAACCTAAGGCAAAGACGTTATGTTGGGGATTGTGATATATCCAATGCACGGAACTACTCACTCTATACCTCTCGGTAGCTCGAGTGACTTTGCCCTAATTGACTATCTCTAGACCAATTGGGTGTCAAATTTGTGCAAGCAATTTAGGCTTAAGTAGGGTATTACTTTCTCTAGGTTTAACCCATTAATTGGGACTATCAATCTCTTGGTTACATCCCAATTCCTTGTTGGACTGATTTTCCTAGACTCAAGTTCTCTTTCTCAAGAAGAACCCAAGTAAAATAGGCACTAATTAGTGTTTGCAACCACTAATTTAACATGGAAAACACAAATCAATCCAAATATCAACTATGCATAAACATCTAAGGCTCAAATTGAAGGACCCATCAAATACCCATACTAGGGTTGAGCCACAACCCTAGCTAATAGGTCTAGCTACTCATGATAAGAGAAGAAATCAGAGAAATAGATGAAGAATAACCCATATAATTTAATTGCAAACTAAAATTTAAAGATTCAATGTTAAAACACTTCTAAAATCACTCAAAGTAGCGTAACAATATCGTTCACGAGCTCTCCCTTACTCTGAAGTACAAAAGCTTACCTAAAAATGGGAAAAGAAACTATTTATACTAGGAGGAATTTTTTGGACAAAAATACCCCTGCGGGGTCACTGCGGACTGCACAAAATGGAGTGCGGCAGCGTTGAGGCTTCTAGTCATAAAATATGGTTCTCTGAACTTGGCCACTGCGGTCCGCATAAAATGCACCGCGGCCACGGTGGCTACTTTTGCGGCCGCACAAAATGGAGTGTGGACCGCACTGGTCTTCAGGCCTTCAAATTCAAATCTCTGAATCTCCTTAGTGCGGTCCGTACAAAATGGCTTTGCGGCCGCAATGCTTAAGCTTCCCAGATTTTCACCTCTCTGAATCTCAGTAGTGCGGTCCGCACAAAATGCATTGCGGACCGCACTGTTTTAGCTCCAAAATTAGCCTCTCTGAATCTCAGCAGTGCCGTCCGCACAAAATGCATTGCGGACCGCACTGGTCTGTTGGACTGTGTTTGGACTTGTTCTTGGCACTTGTGCATGTTTCACTCCTTTTTGAGCTGGTTTTGACTATTTTTCACCTTTTTGACCAAACCCTACAAAAAAGTGCAACATTTAAGCCTTTGGGACCATTTTGTATACAATTTAAACCAAAACTAAAGCAAGAAGGAGTGTAAAATGTAGTATAATCCTTAGTTATCAACTCCCCCAACCTTAAGCTTTTTCTTGTCCTCAAGCAAACAAAATAAGCCCCACCTCTTAAGAATAACTCTAAGAAAATTCAGTTTTCCTAAGGTAACCTCTTCTAGCATCAATTGGGACTAACAATTGCCCTCAATTCAAATGAATCATTAACAACATTTGGCCTTTTAAATATCATGGATCAAGAGTGACACAAGAGCATCAAGAGTTGACTCGACCCATCAAGGAAACTCTTTGTACTACTTTGGTCATTGTGGAACCCAAACTCATACTCCTCAACTCTCTTTAAGCAATCCTCACTTTTAGATTGTAGCACTCAGAACGAGGATAATGGAGACACGCTCATCTCTCTCAAGGAAAGGTCTCAAGTCCGGCTCTAAGTATCATAAGCTTTCCCCTTATGTAAGTCACCACTAATGTAAGCTTCATTCAACTCAAGACCATATAGGACTTTTGTGGAGACATAGTGAAGGATTTTGGTTCAAGGTAGGAAATATTTGGTCTAGGTGGGTTTTATCTTCCCTTAAGCACTTCATTAATTTCACTTTCGCGCACATTCTCTTGACTTTTTGAGTCTTTAAGATCTTTCTGAGGGGTTAGAGAGACATACTGTCACTCCTTCTTGTTCATTTCAAACATTTTTCTCCTTTCTAAATATTCCAGACCTTTAATCTCTTTTCTTTCATTGATTCCCTTTATTTCTTCTAAATTGTTCTTTTTCTTTTTTTACTTTTTGATTTTTTTTTCTTTCTTTTTCATTGCCTTTCCTTTTCTTCATTTTGTACCTTCTTTTTCACTTTGTTCCATTCCTCGTCTCTCCCCCAAACTTATGTTTTTTCCTTGTGATAAGGAAAGAAAGGGTGCCAAGAGAGGGTTAGAACGGGTAAAGACTTGTATCATGGTTTTTGAAAGAAAAAGGTCTAAGGCTCAAAAGGGTTGACTAGGGATCTTGTCATTGGTAGGCTATGAAAATGTTCAAGTCATTATTCTGATCAAGGAGAGCCTATAATCACACCTCAAGTCAAATTACGCTTAGGATTTTGCCTAGACAAACATTCAGGGCAAGTTCTAGATAATGGCACGGGACTTGAACTTGCGATTCAAATTCTCGCCATACAAGTTATGGGATTGCTAAAGAAACAGAGTCGGGGGCCCACAACGACCTTAGCTAAGATTTGAGCAACACAATGGTCCCGAAAAAACACTTGATGATTATCGGTCAACACAAGAGTCTCAAGGTCACTACTTTCACCATCATATACACAATAATTTGTCTTTGACCATAGGATCAAAGGCAAATGTGTTAGGCCCAAGTGAAGCTTTGTTTGAGACACCCTTACTCACTAGCTACTATTTACACAAAAATCAAAAAGAAATACAGACTCAAACCCTTAAGAAGGTTGTCATGCCATCCATCATCGGGAAGAGCCACCCGGTTCACACAACTTCCACCTTTGGAAAGAACCGTGGCATTAAGAAAATCAAAGGCTTATTGCACGCTGAAATTTAAAACAAGAAGCTACTAAAATAAAATAAGAAGCTACTAAATAAAATAAGAAGCTATGAAAGGACAAATGCGGAAAGTAGAATGAATATATACAAGCGAGAGATTAATCGAATGTACATAAGGGAGAATGAATATATACAAAGGTAACTTTATATACAGACCAAATGTGCAAAAATACGAAAAGTAAGCTAGAATTATAAAATTATGTACATACAAACAAAACAAAAAAAGCATAATAAAATTGAAATAGTATTAAGTATATACAGTCATCCAAATCTCAAATAGGGCTACCCCCTCAAATGAAAGCTAGCATTGTCCCCAATGCTAACTATACAAAAATTGCTCAAAAAAAAGAAGAGAGTAAAGAGAAACTCCCTAATGGCCCTCTGTCTGCATAAGATCCTGAGTATGGGTCCCTAGGTCTGTAGACTGCTCTGGAACCTATGAACTGCTCCCAGCAACCTGTGTCTCCTCTGGGACCAAGGACTGTGTCAGACTCTGGGGCTGCTCCTGTGCTGGCATCTGGGGCTGAGTAGAAGACTCTCCCTGCCGGTTCGCCAATTCAATGACAGCATCAACAGTGCGGGGCATCATCCTCTTCCGCTTTGGTGGCGTCTCTAACTCGGGCTCTTGCTCTGGCTGGGCAACTGGGTCATGCAGTAGCAAGTCCAATGGCAAGTGGTCCGCCTTCATCTTATCCACGTCCTCCCTCAACTTCTTCACTGACTCCTTGGAGGCACGCGTTTTCCTCAGTTTCCTTGTCTCATTTTCAAGATCCTTCAGTGCATTCCCATGAGTGCCAACAGCGTCCAGAATCAACTTTTAGTTCTCTAGGATTTTCTTCTAATTGTCCAGAAGCTCCTTGAGAGTGTCCTCCACGGACTGTGGGACCTGTGGCGGAGGAGGTGCATATTGGGCTGCCACCGACGTAGAAAGGACAGACAGCTTAGAAGTAGCTGCCTGCATCCAGTTTTTGATACTGGATAAGATCTGGCTCAGTCGGTGGGCAGTCAGTGGGTATGCAGCAGATGAGGGAATGGCTGGGGATGCTGAAGTGGAAGGTCCTGGAGCAATGTTTGGGGTGGCTGAGGTGGGCTGAGTAGGTGCCACTACTACCACAGGCTCTTCAGACTGGCCAGTGGAAATATTGGGAACAGTGGATTTGCCTTTGAAGTTCTTGCTCTTGGGGTTGTCATCACCCTGTAGGCTATACCAGGAGAAAGGAGCTCTGGGCTTTACCTTCACATCAAACTTCCTACCCTCTGCCCTTTGATCCTCAAAATGCATAGTCAAGATATTTGGGAAGGGGTAGGATCTATCATTTTCGTTGACCACCCTGATAATCACCCTAGACATCATATTCCCGACGTTGATCGGGAACCCTGCCATTATCGAGGCCACAAGTATAGCTCAACTGAGAGGAAGGGAGTTTTCGTGAGTAGTGGGGTCTAGCCTGCTACACACAAATGTCTCCCACCCTTTTGCTTCAAAGTTCAGGGTGCGCCTCAGAATATTTACCCCAGCTTGTAACCATCCTGGAGTGGTGCCCGGGATTGCCAAATGCTCTACTAGCCATGGACGGGCATCCTCCCCCAAGTTTAATTTTTCCAAGTATAGTGTCTCATCCTCCTCATCTAAGTCAAGGTACTCATTGATAGATTTTCCATCGAACATCACGGTCAGATTCCGCACCTTAGTCACTTTGGAGTCCTTTTTAACATAAGCAACATTTGTGTAGAACTCCTTGACTAGGTGCTCATTTTCCTTCACCACCTGGCAATTGAAGTAGTCCCATCCTTTAATATCTTTGAACTGTTTTAGCACATTGGGATTCTGAGGAAGAAGATCCCTTGTGATAAACTTTCGCTCCGGGATCAACTTCCTCTCTGGCCACCATTCCCTGAATTTGTGAAAGGCCGGTTCACTCATAAACCGATCCTGCCAAGCTTCTGGTTTTCTTTCTCTTTTTACTCCCCCCACTTGGGGTTCACCCCCTTCTTCTTCTTCTTCTTCTTCTGAGTGCTCACCAGATAATGAAGTTGTGGGCGAGGTAGAGTATTCATTGGCACTTCTTGTAGCTGAGCCCTCAGACGACTTAGAATGTGCTGATGCTTGGGCAGGAGGAGAGTCCGGAGGTGTATTCGTCAGTCTGAACCTCTCCGGAAAGTCAGGGACAAACTCCGGTACGGACCCTGAATCAGATGCTTCCCCGGAGGGTGCATACTCACTTCCCGACTGGGAAGCAGCTCTATCCAAAGATCTGATTGTCTTTCTTGTCTCTTTGATACTTTTCCGGACTTGGGGAGTTAGTTTAATCATTCCTTTTCCTCTCCCTTGGGAGGACTCTCCCTTGCCGGGTTGTTTTCTACCTCCTCCCCTTGATTGAACCATTTTCTGCAAGTGAAATTCAGTTAAGCTTGTTAGTATCAAAGTAGTAGAAGAATCAATGAAGAATAATGTTGCAGACAGTTGAAGATGATTTGCATAATATGCAGACGGCGGACCGCACAAAATGGTGTGCGGCCGCAAAGAGGGTACCGCGGACCGCACAAACTGCACCGCGGTCCGCATTGAGGTGGGGTTCAGACTACCCACTCTCTGAAGAAAGTCACCGCGGACCGCTCAAAATGGTATTGCGGTCCGCACTAAAGCACCGCGGACCGCACAAAATGCATCGCGGTCCACATTGAGGTGGGGTCAAGACTACCCACTCTCTAAAGATGGTTATCGCGGTCCGCACTGAGGTGGGGTTAAAAATACCCATTTTCTGAAGATGGTGACCGCGGACCGCAAAAAATGCATTGCGGTCCGCATTAAAGCACTGCGGTCCGCAGTCCTCAACTGAAGATTTTATGAAGAATAAGCACCGCGGTCCGCACAAATCCATCGCGGACCGCACAAAATCCCAACCTAGGGTTTCAATTTTTCATCTTAATTAAAGTATAAATTCACATGTTATTGATACCCCAGGTGTTTAATCAGTGTATTTAACTAAATTAGGCCTAATTCAAGCACTGTTAAACAAAACCTACACATGATTAAGGGAATAGGGAAGAAAAAGAGGAAAAAAGAGGAAGAAAACAACTAATTAATCAAGAAAATAACAAAATTAAAAAGTTAAGGAAACAAAATTAAACTTACTAGATGTAGGATGAAGTGTAGATGAATGAGATGAAGCAGTTGAAATGAAGAGGGGTGATGAACAGTACAATTTTTACTATTGAGAGTTGAAAGAGCGAAAAGTGTAAAATGAGGACCTCAGGCCCTATTTATAGAAAATGGTTTGGGGCCCACTTCACTTACCCCACTGCGGACCGCACAAAATGACCGCGGTCCGCGGTACTTACCTTTATTGGGAGACAGGGCAGATGTCCACTGCGGACCGCACAAAATGTCGTGAGGCCGCAGTGGTCCACCGCGGAGGCAACTCAGAGAGTCCTTTTCTTGTTAAATGTCTTTGCGGACCACATTGGAATTTTTGCCTCCGCACTAAGGTCTTTGCTGCCGCACAAAATTGCATTGCGGACGCAATGCGAACTTCAGAGAGCTCATTTTTTCCAACTTAGTCATGTGCACTGCATCAAAATAATCCTACAACATCCCACAACTAGTTAATCAAAAAGAAAATCCTACACTACAAAGAAAATCAAAGAAAAACAAAAATAAAGACACATGGGTTGCCTCCCAAGAAGCGCCTGATTTAACGTCGCGGCACGACGCAGGTTACCCTCAATTCACTTAAAATGGAGAAGTTCCACCACGTGGTTGTCATCAATCTTTCCCAGGTAGTGCTTGACCATGTGCCTATTAACTCTGAAAATCTCCCCACTTTTGTTCTTTAGATCAAGTGCACCCAACGGAGTCACAAACACAACTTCAAAAGGTCCACTCCATTTTGACTTAAGCTTTCCCGGAAATAGACGTAATCGGGAGTTTAACAAGAGAACCATATCACCCACTTTGAACTCCTTGTCACGATCTTATTTATCATGAAGGTACTTCATTTTGTCCTTGTACAAGGACGAACTGGAGTAGGCAGGAAATCTGAATTCATCAAGTTCATTAAGGTGCTCCACACGAAGATTGGCTGCCACATCCCATTCAAGATTCAGCTTCTTTAAAGCCCACATGGCCTTGTGCTCTAACTCAATAGGTAGATGGAAAGATTTTCCAAACACCAACCGGTACAGAGACATACCGATCGGGGTCTTGTAAGCAGTCCTATAAGCCCATAGAGCGTCATCCAACTTCTTTGACCAATCGGTCCCATTTGCATTGACCGTCTTTGACAATATATTCTTGATTTCTCTGTTTGAGACTTCAACTTGGCCACTCTCTTGAGGATTATAAGGAGTGGACACTTTGTGATTGACACCATACTTTGCAAGCAAAGTGTCAAAAGCACTATTACAAAAATGTGACCCCCCATCACTAACGATTGCACGATGCGTGCCAAACCTTGTAAAAATGCTCTTCTTGAGAAATGCAACAACACTTCGGGCCTCATTGTTGGGTAGATCCACGGCTTCAACCCATTTAGAAACATAGTCAACCGCCACGAGAATGTATGTGTTCCCACAAGAGCTAACAAACGGGCCCATATAATCGATACCCCATACATAAAAAATATCCACTTCGAGAATGGTATTGAGAGGCATATCATCTTTCTTCGAAATTCCCCCTGCTCTCTGAAATTCGGCACATTTCTTGACTAAGTCACTAGCATCCTTGTACAAAGTGGTCCAAAATAAACCACAACTTAACACCTTTGAAGCGGTCCTTTCCCCTCCATGATGACCACCATAAGGTGAGGAGTGGCATGACTCAAAAATCAACCTTTGCTCTTCTTCGGGCACACATCGCCGGATGACATCGTCATTGCAAATCTTGAATAAGTACGGTTCATCCCAATAAAATTCCATGCTATCCCTCCTATGTTTCTTCCTTTGGTTGGAAGAGAGCTCAAAAGGAACAACACCGGTGACAATATAATTGGCAATGTCCGTGAACCATGGCATTTCTTGCATTGACACAGAAAGAAGTTGTTCATCCGGGAAGCTATCATCAATTTCAAGCCCATCAATAGGTCGACCTTGCTCCTCCAATCGGGAGAGATGGTCGGCAACTTGGTTCTCACTCCCCTTTCTATCAATTATCTCCAAGTCGAACTCTTGAAGCAACAACACCCACCGCATGAGTCTCGCCTTGGAATCCTTTTTCGTCATGAGATATTGGAGTGTTGCATGGTCGGTGTGAACTATGACCTTGGCACCCATAAGATAAGGACAGAATTTCTCCATTGCAAAGACTATTGCCAATAACTTCTTCTCGGTGACGGTGTAGTTCATTTGGGCCGAGTTCATTGTTTTGCTAGCATAATAGATGGGGTGAAAGATCTTGTTCACCCTTTGGCCCAAAACCACCCCCACAGCCACATCACTAGAGTCACACATTAGCTCAAAAGGATATCTCCAATCCGGCACGGTGATAATTGGCGTGGTGGTTAGCTTGTGATTCGACAATTCAAATGCACTCATGAAATTCTCAACATTTATCATTGCGCTTGTTTCATATTTAATGACCTCGGTGACAATATCCATGAAAGAACATATTTCTGTGCTATTGGGTTGCTTCATTGATTTGCAAACGTGGAACACGACCTTTTCATTGCCCACCCTGAAGGTGAGCTCACCGGCCTCCACGTCAACTAAGTCCTTTCCCGTTGCAAGGAAGGGACTTCCCAAGATGATAGGAACTTCATAATCTACCTCACAATCCAAGATAACAAAATCCGCGGGACAAATGAATTTGTCCACCCACACCAACACATCATCAATGATTCCTATAGGCTGCTTCATAGGCCGATCCGCCATTTGGAGACGCATGGAAGTAGCCCTAGGTTGACCTATCTCCAAAGTTTTGAACACTGAATATGGCATCAAGTTTATTCTAGCTCCGAGGTCACACAATGCCTTAGCGAAATCCGCACTCCCAATTGTACAAGGGCAGACGCAGTAGCCTCATATGCAGTGATTACAGGTACCATTTCAATCTGTGGTAGGGAGGATTCCGTGTTATTTGATCCGGGGTCTACATACTTTTATGTTTCAGCTTTATTTGCTCATTCTCTAGATATTGTGTGTGAGTCCTTGGGATCTCCTTTGTATGTGTCCACTCCTATGGGCGACTCTATGGTGGTAGACCGGGTCTACCGGGCTTGTGTGGTTACTTTCTGTGATTTTGAGACCAGAGCCGACCTATTATTGCTCGATATGGTTGATTTTGAGGTTATTTTGGGCATGGATTGGTTATCCCCTCATCATGTCGTCTTGAATTGTTATGCCAAGACCGTTACGTTAGCCATGCCCGAGTCGCCGAGGCTAGAGTGGAGAGGTGCTTCAGTTAGTGCTTTCAGCCGAGTTATTTCTTTCATAAAGGCTCGACACATGGTCGAGAAAGGGTGTCTAGCCTATCTTGCTTATGTGCGGGACACTACCGCCGAGTC
>ML252583.1:0-44284 GCA_005239495.1 Nicotiana undulata | reverse complement strand
TTCATCCTTAGATGTCAGGAATAAGGTCCAAGTGAACCTTGAATAGTCATCAACTAGCACCATAACATATTTCTTACCACATCTGCTCAGAGTTCTCATTGGACCACACAGATCCATATGAACCAGTTCCAACGTCTTGGTGATACTGATCATTTTCTTACTTTTGAATGAGGATCTTACATGCTTCCCCCTTGCACATGCCTCACAAAATTTGTCTTCCTTGAACTTAATGTTAGGGAGTCCCACCACTAAGTCCTTAAAGAGTAATTTGTTAAGTTGATTTAGACTTGCATGTCCAAGTCGCTTGTGCCAAAAGAGGGGATCACTGTCCAAAACACTTAGGCAAGTGAGTTCATTTTCAGACAGTGTAGACAAGTCTATAACATAGATATTATTCATTCTCTTTCCCTGCAAAACAATCTTGTCAGTAAGCAAGTTAATCACAAAACATTTT
This sequence comes from Nicotiana undulata, assembly GCA_005239495.1. NCBI lineage: Eukaryota > Viridiplantae > Streptophyta > Magnoliopsida > Solanales > Solanaceae > Nicotiana > Nicotiana undulata. The sequence continues at coordinate 43,830 of ML252583.1, read as the reverse complement.
GTGGAAATGAAAGAAACCATGTTACCTCTGTCACACAATTGTGACACACTGATCAGGCTGTATTTCAAGCCATCTATCAAGTATACATGTTCGATGAAACTTGTGTCATCCTTACCTACTTTGCCAACCCCTATAATTTCACCTTTCTTTCCATTTCCAAAGGAGACATTTCCTCCTTCGTGGTTTTCAAGTGAAAGGAATTGTTCCTTGTTCCTCGTCATATGCTTTGAGCAGCCACTATCCAGAACCCAAATTTGGATGCTTCCTCTCACTTGTACCTACAAGAGGAAATCAGGGGTTAGTTGTAAGAACCCAAACTATTTTGGGTCCTTTTCTATGAGAGAATGGATGAATTAAATTTTTCCTGGCCCAATTTGGTCTTTTTAACAAACTTCTCATTTTTCGACTGGCCTGCTCTTTTGCAGTACAATCAATTTTGTAGTGGCCAGTCTTACCACAGTGGGTGCAAATTTTATTTTCAGCAAGGGTGAGATACTTGCTTTTGGGATCCCACTTGGGAAATTTACTCCCAAAGCCAAGCCCTCTCTGGTTGCTACTGTGATTCTCTTGAAGCCATGTCTAGGCATCATATGATTTATTCCATTTACAAGTTCGATCTAGTTCATGTTTGACTTTGCCAAGTTCTTCTTTAAGAGTTCTTATTTGTTCATCCTTGGCATACATATTATCTTTTAGTTTTCCCATATTTTCTTCTAACATTATGTGAGAATGATCAACAACCTTTTTGCTGGATCCTAGCTTAAGTTTTAAGTTTTCAGATTTTAGCTCTAGAATCTCAATTTCAAGTGGATGAACCTGGTTCATCACGACAATGTTTTTCTTTTTAGATTCACTTACTCTGATCTCCAGGTTCATGTATTTTGCTTTTATCATTGCACATTCTTTAGAAAGATGATCCTTCTCTTTGTTTGTTTCTTCAGAATCATCCATGAAATCAAGTAGCAACTTAGAGATTTTTTCTTTAGATAGGAACTTTATTTTGTTTTTAAGATGGGAGATACTTACCTTTGGTTCTTCATGTGATTCCTCATCTGATTCTCCAATTACCATGAGCGCCTGATCTTCAGTCTCACCATCTTCTGATTCTTCATCTGAACGTTTCCCCCAAGCAACAACCATAGCTTTTGTTGTGGTTTTCTTGGATTGGACCAGTTCCTTCTTCCTGTTCCTTCTTTCATATCTCTCATTTTTCCATTCCAATTCCCACTGAGGACAGTTCTTGATAAGGTGGTCAGTTTTTCCACACTTGTAGCATCCCTCGTTGGTTGGCTTTTCTGGGGCTTTAGCTTTGTTGTAATTTCCTCCTCTAGAGATGCCTTTCTTCCTCATGAGAAAGTTTTTGAATTCTTTGGTAATCATGTCCATCTCATCTTCCTCAAGATCTGATCCCTCAGTGATCCTCAGTGCTAGACTCCTCTCCTTCTTTGGACCATCCATCTTCATTGTCTGCCTTCTGAGTTCATAGGCAGTAAGGTTTCCAATTAGCTCGTCCAATCTGAGAGTTTCCATATTTTTGGATTCCTGGATAGCAGTGATCTTGCTTTCCCAGGAAATTGGCAAAACCCTTGTCAGGATTTTTTCTACCCTATCTTCTTCAAGCATTACTCTTCCAAGAAAATTAAGTTCATTTGTCAAGGTTGTGAACGTTGTGTACATCTCTTGGATTGTCTCACCTTCCTTCATGGACTACTTGCAAGGTATCCTAGATCTCTTTGGAAGTGGTGCAGCTTTGGATCTGCTATACTCATCTGGACCTAGCCCATACACTAGCCATTTTTTGGCCTTTACATTCTTCTCCCATTTCTTCAGATCCTTAGCAGTGCAGTCAGCTCTAGTCTTTGGTACATCTACACCTTCAGCAGTCTTCTTCACGGTAGCTAGAGGACCATCAGTGACTATGTCCCAGAGTTCATAGTCTTCTCCAATCAGGTGGTCCTTCATTTTGTTTTTCCACCAGGAGTAATATTGGTCGTTGAAGAGTGGTGGCCTTGCAGTTGATTGACCCTCCCAGTTTCCAAGTGGTGCACTCATTTTGAAACTTTTCCAAGGTGTTAGCCTTTTCAAGGATAACCTGCTCTGATACCAATTGATGTTTTATACTTCAATACCACACAAGAGGGTGGGTGATTTGTGTGGTGTCCAATTTTTCGAGTGCTATATTATTAGAAGAACCTTGTTCTTCTTGGTGTTCCAACTTCTACTGGTGCGGAATAATAAGTGCAGTAAAGTAAAACACAAAGATTTTTACGTGGAAAACACCTGGCTCAAAAGGTGAAAAAACCACGACCTACTCCTCAGTAAGATTTTCACAAACCCTTCACTACAACTCTGATCCAAACAACATTTACAAAAATAAACTCTTTTGTAAACCTAGGACTAACTCTAATCCCTTTGTAGCAACCTGGCCTCTAGCTAATTGCGACAAGCTTCAAGTTAATTTTAACTTGAACAGTGTGTACCTATTACAATTGCTTCTAAGAAAGCTGAAAATATACAATATTAAATCACCTACTACAACCAACTAGACTTAATAAACAAACAGACGAAACTGGTTCTTCTAGCTGGTCAGTAGCCTTTGTGTCGCACAAGGATTCTTTTTGCAAAATATCTCTGGAAATTTTGCTTTCAATTCTTGTTCTAGTTATGCCTTTATGCGATCATTCTTCAGTAGGAATACTTCAACATTATATAGCACCAGAAGTGAGATGTTCTTGTTTAATTCTGATGCAACTCTTCCTTGGTGGAAGAGTTTGTATTAAACTCAACTTCCTTCCTTTGTTACTATCCTTGCTGAATTCGAACTTTATCCTCTTATCAATTTGCAACCTTTTCGCTTTAGGAGACAACATCTTAGTTCCCAGGTAATTCACATAACATGTTATCTCCTACGCATGAACTCTTCGCATGCCAATGAGTCTATTTCACTATGATAGCCTGATGGACCTGGTTCAACTTGGTAGACATTTGTCAATCTTCAAAACAATGCAGTGACTTGGGTCAACACTTCCATTCGAGCAACTGGAGAAAAAGTTTCATCATAGTCGATCCCTTCTTCTTGATTGTATCCTTGAACTACTAGCCTTGACTTGTTCCTTATTGTGTTTCCAAACTCATCAAGTTTGTTTCTGAATACCCACCTGGTTCTTATAACAGTTTTGTCAGGAGATCGAGGATCTAAGTGTCACACGTTATTCCTCTCAAATTGATGAAGTTCACCTTGCATGGCAGTAATCCAATCAGCATCTTTGAGTGCTTCCTTGATATTTTTGGGCTCAATTTGAGAGAGAAATCCTGAGAAGGCGAGGGAGTTCCTTGACTTTTATCTAGTTTGAATCCCTGAGTCAAGAGGGGTGATCACATTTTGGAGAGGGCGTGAGATTATTCGCTTCCAGTTGGTCAGTTGAATCTCATTGTGAGAGGGTTTAGGTTCTTCTGAATGTGACCCATTGTTGACATGAGTCTCGCTTCTCTGCTCAGCATCTAGAGTTCCTTACATAACATCAATGACTCTGTTCTCAGCCTCAGTTGTTGTGATCGAGGAAACAGATTCCTCTACATCATCTGGAGACATAGTTGCATCATCTTCATTTGATTCCTTAACGTGATTCGTCATGTTAGCTTTTCCATTTTCCATATCAGTGACTTCACAGGGAACTGTTGACTGCTCTTTGTCTCGATCAGTCTTATCATGTGAATCTTTCCCACAGAGGTGGTATGATTTATCAAAGATCACATGTATGCTTTTCTCAACACATTGAGTTTTTTTGTTGTAGACTTTGTATGCCTTGCTATGTGACGAATAGCCCACAAAAGACTCCCCATCTCTTTTGGCATCAAATTTTCCAAGTTCTTTGTTACCATTGTTGAGGACATAACATTTGCATCCAAAGGCCCGTAAATGTGTTAGCTTGGGTTTCCTCCCGTTTAACTGTTCATACGGAGTTTAATTCATGAGGGACCTGATCATGCACATGTTCACCAAATAACATGCAGTGTTGACAGCTTCTGCCCAGAAGTTTTTAGCAAATGCAATTAATATTGTCCTTGCCATGTCTTCAAGGGTCCTATTTTCCTCTCCACAACACCATTTTGTTGAGGTGTTCTTGGAGATGAATAATTATGAGTTATGCCATTTTCAGTGCAGAATTCGTCAAATTTTGCATTATCGAATTATGTGCCGTGATCAGATCTTATACACACGACATTGTGGCTCAGCTTCCTTTGGATCTTCTTCACGAAGTCAACATACACTGGGAAAGTTTCATCCTTGGATTTGACGAACAAGGTCTAGGTGAATCTGGAATAATCATCCACTACAACAAATATGTACTTCTTTCCTCCTCTAATTGGCACCCTCATAGGTCCACACAGAACCATGCGGATAAGATCAAGTGGACTTGAGGTGCTGACTTCCTTATTGGTTTTGAAATAAGACCCCGATTGCTTTCCTTTTACATATGCATCACACACCTTGTGATCTTTGAAGCTTGACATTGGCAGTCCACGAACCATGTCCTTTCTAACCAATTTGTTCAGCAACGTAAAGCTTGCATGAACCATTCTTCTGTGCTATAGTGCATCATCATCATCAGCAGCACTTAGACAAGTGAGATCTCCATTTTGCAAGGACTCAAAATTAGCAACATAAATGTTTTTGTATCTTTTTGCCACCAGGACCACTTCACCAGTCACAAGATTTGTGACTGTGTAGATCTTTGACACAAATTCCATTTTGTTTCCTTTGTCGCAGATTTGGGAAACACTTAGTAGGCTATATTTCAAGTCGTTCACATAATACACATTTTTCAATTGAGTGAGTGAGTGATTTCCCAGTTCTTCCTACTCCCAGAATGTATCTCTTTTTTTCATCTCCAAAGGACACACTCCCTCCTTGCAGGGCTTTGAGTGAAAGAAAATCATTGATGCTTCCATGTTCTTAGAGAAGCCACTATCCATATACCATTTTTGGATGCTTCCTTTCACTGCTCCCTGCACAAGAGAATCAAGGATTAGTCTTAGGAACCCCAAACAAGTTTGGGTCCCTTGTAGTGAGGAAAATGACGAATTAAACTTCTTTTTGTCCAGGCAGGCAGTATACACTTTTTACCAGAGGGACCAGGTGCCTTAGTAGTAGTTACGTTTTTAGCAAAAACTTTGTTCTTTTGTTGGGACTGAATTCTAGCCTTACATATTTTTTAAAGTGCCCAGTGTTTCCACAGTGAGTGCAAAGCCAGTTATCAGGAACAGTAACATACTTGCTATGTAGATTATAGAGAGTCTTTTCCTTTTTGAACCCGACTCCATGTTTGTTCTCACTTTGCCTGTGTACTTGGAAACAATTGTATCGAAGGTCCAGGTCCACTTTAGAGACTTTTCTAGGTCACTTTTAACTCTTCCTAGATCTTTTTGAAGCTGTCTTTTTCTTTCAAGTTCAGCACACATACTAGATTTCACCGATTTGATTTCATTTTCAAGCTTAATGTGTGCCTTGCTTGTAACTTCCTTTCCCTTTTGGACAATCCCATAATTGTTTTCTCTTTTTAATTCCTCTATTGTTTCCTTTAGGTCCATGACAACTACCAACAAATCACCTCTTTCATTTTCTATGTCTTCAAGCTTTTTAATCAGAACACTCTTTTCTTTCATTAAATCCTCGATGGTTTCTTTTAGGTCAGCCACTACGATTACTAGGTCATCTCTGTCATTTACTACCTCTCCTAACTATACAGTTAAAGCACCTTTATCATTTATAAAATTGTGATAAGCATCAATTAATACATTTTCCAATGATATAAGCTTTATTCTGAGAATAGGACTTCAAATTTATTTGAACATCTACAAAGTTTCCCGCATCGTCATCATTCTCTTCATCCTCGTCAGATTTTGCCATCAGGGAAGAGATAGAGTCATAATCAGCTGCTTCACTTTCAACCACCATGATGGAGGTATCCCCTTGTGAATTATCTTCTCAAGAGTCACTGGAAGATCTCCCCATGCATCAAGAGCTTGTTTCACAACATTGTCAGCAGCTTCTTTTCTATTGAACCTTATGTCAGGAACCAGGTTCCTCTTTGCTGCTTTGTCAGTGTTGTGTTTGTACTGGTCTTTCTTGAGAGGGGGACAATCCTTAATGAAATGTCCTTGCTTTCCCGCACTTATGACATAAGTCATATCCTCTTGGTTTACTAGAGCTTCCCTTCTTTGGAATGCCTCAATTTCCGCGAACCATCTTCTGAAATCTCTTTGTCAAGTAAGCCATATCAGCAACATCACCACTTGACCCATTGTTGTCTGTCTTGAAAACCAGATTCTTCTTCCTCTTGGGCTCTCTTCTCCCATGATCCTTTTTCTTCTTAATTTCATAAGTTTTCAAATTACCAATCAGTTCATCAATAGACAGTTTTTGCAGATCCTTTGCCTCATGATAGCATTTACTTTGCTTTCCCAGGAAACAAGTAATACGCTGAGTATTTTACTGACAAGTTTTGTTCCTTGGAGTGATTTTTACTAGACAATGGAGCTCATTTATGATGGAGGTGAAGCGAGTGTGCATGTCTAGAATGGACTCATCATCCTTCATTCTGAAGAGTTCACACTCAGTGGTTAGCATATCGATCTTCGATTTATTGACTTCAGTTGTTCCCTCATGAGTTGTATAGAGAGCTTCCCAAATCTCTTTGGCATATTGCAAGCAAAAATCCTGTTGTATTCGTGCGGTCCAATGCCGCAGACGGGGATCTTTTTTGCTCGAAAGTTCTTCTCTAACACCTTGCGTTAGCATCGTTATATTCCTTTCTTATCTTAGGAACCAACACTGCTGGTTCACTAGTGGTCTTCATAGGATGGAAAGGACCATCGCATATGACATCCTAGAGCTTTGAGTCTTCAGCCCTGATAAAGTCATGCATCCTTGTTTTCCACCATCTGTAGTATTGGCCATTGAATCTTGGTAGTCTATAGGTGGATTGAACTTCTTCAAAGTCTGGTGGAACATCCATGAGGATCCTTTCTAGGTGTTAGCCTGATAGAAAAGAATTTGCTATGATACCAATTGATAGAACCTGAAGGTCCACCTGTGTAGAGAAACATGTTCTCTATTAGTTCGCACAGAACTCACACACACAACAGTAAGTAAATAACACAGTAGAGTTTTACGTGGAAAACTCCCAGCTCACGGTATTAAAAATCACGACTTACACTTGTAGGATTTTAACTTCACTACTGAGCAACTTCATATTACAAACTATTGTAACCTAGGAATTAACCTCTAAATCCCTCACTAACTTGTAATAACTCTACTACAAGCCCCTTTGTAATAACTCTATTACAAAGCTTACAACTCGACTAACTCTATCCAAGACACAAACACAAAGTATATGATTTTACAAAAGGTTTCCTACATAATGCTTCTAACTAAGCTAAGTAAGAATTACAGTTAAATCATTTTGACAATGGTGCAACACAACTAAGGACATATAATGACTCAATGCAGGAAACTGATCCTTTGTTATGTTGTTCTATGTTCTTGACGCTTTGAATGTCATTTGCAAGTTGGCAACACACTTGAGAGAAAGCTTGATGTAATATGGAATGTGCAAGTGTGATGTTTTGCGTTTGCTTCAGGTTAATATTACATAAGTGACATCACTTGAATGATGTACGCATATTTGGTATAAAGGCATTCCCCATAAAGTGATTGTTGCACTATTTGCACTGTTGCTTGTGTGTAGTGAAGCAGTTGCATCGACTTTACAACTGTGGGGTTTGACTGGTACAGCTAGCAAGGGAACTAATGTCTATCTGTTCCTTTGGTGTTTCTTTGGCTCTGAACATTGGAACATGTCCCAGACTTGAGACTTGTAGATCTTGAGCACTTAATTTGAGAATTTGAAGCAGGTTCCTCATCTTGTTCTTAACATTAAGTTTGCTAGATCATCAAAACATAATAGGACACATAACTTATCAATAACATAACATGAAAATTGGTTCTGGAAAAAGTCAAACTTTTATAGTGAAGTGTTGTTATATAAGTATGTTGTTATAGAGAGATCTGACTTATAAGCTCAGTTAGTTGCTTCCTCGTATCTCATATTTAATTACTCCATATCATAGAAACTTCGATTGTCTTAAATAGTATACGATATCAAGAAAATTAAGAAAATTGTAACATTGTTATGGATAACGCGTACGTAACTAAATGCATGCTAATCTTGTAGATGGGAAACTATATATCAATTAATTCTCTAACACAACAAACAAAAAAATGAATAGCATACTTCCTCTGAATTTGTAAATTTTTCTGCATTGATATATATATGCCACAAGAGAAAAATGGTCAACGGGATAGAGACAAAACCGGGGAAAGCAAGAAAACAACATAATACCCCCTGGCTTAAGACTTGATCAACTCTCTTCCCCTAAAATTGGGGTTTCCTTTCTCTCCCTCTTCCTTCCTCTCTCTCTCTCTCATTGTTTTCCTCACTGCATTTAATTCTTTTGATCTTTTGTTCCCTTTGGGATGTTACCTTCAAGCTAACCTACCCTAGCTACATTATTATAACAAAATTAAGAAAAACAAAAATATAATCTAAACATCCCAAAAAAAATGGGGACCTGCATGTCTGTACAAAATGCAAGTTTCTTGAAAAGAACAAGAATGAGACCTACTCCTATTGATCAAGAAATTTGTTCCAAGAACTCCAGCCGCACATCCGTTCCTAAATCCCAGAAATTCTCTCGTCCTATAAATGTCGTTAAGGATCCATCTGGTGATGACATTTTCAAGAGGTATCCTTACATAGTATATGTAAAACCTGAATTTAAATAGAAAAATATAATTTTCATGAACATATTTGTTCGTGGGGTCTCTGAGCCGAGGGTCTCCCGGAAACAGCCTCTCTACCCCTCTGGGGTAGGGGTAAGGTCTAAGTTGGTTTACGATATACACACGACTTTCTTGCATGTTGAAGGACTTATTGTATGTATATTTACAAACAATATAATACGATCAAATATATGATTGCGAGTTGCGTCTTAGTTTATGTGATTCTATTTCTTGTAACAGGTACGAGTTCGGGAAGGAGTTAGGAAGAGGAGAGTTTGGGATAACATACCAATGTGTAGACAAGGAAAGTGGAGAGAATGTGGCATGTAAAACAATAGCAAAGAGCAAGTTAAGGACAGAGATAGATGTGGAGGATGTGAGGAGGGAGGTGGTAATAATGAGGCATTTGCCTAAACACCCTAATATTGTTAGTTATAAGGAAGTTTATGAAGATAAAGAGGCTGTTTATCTTGTTATGGAACTTTGTGAAGGTGGTGAACTCTTTGATAGAATTGTTGCAAGAGGACATTATACTGAAAGAGCTGCTGCTCGTGTTACCAAAACTATTCTTGAGGTTGTCCAGGTAATTATTAAGTATTAATTCTCTTCTCCATTTGCATTTTTTTTAAGAAGAAGAATTAACCGCTTAAAAACACATTAACTTAAAATAGTCGACCATCCAACCGCTTAAACTAAAAATAGCCGACGAATGTGTAATAGATGTATAATCTATGTATACTGACTAGAAAAAGTAAACAATGAATATGACTGACTATTTGTGTAAAGATCCCTATACTAGCTAAAAGTAGCCGGCAGAATGCACAATATATGTATATCATGTATATTATGTGTATAACCATGTTATATAAAGACAATTTTTTATAGAAAAATTAACCCAAATAGCCGTTCACCCTACGACTTAAACTAAAAATAGCTGGTAAATGTATAATGTATGCATAATTTATGTATTTACATGTGAATAATTAATGTATAATCTATATATATGGCTAGAAAAAATAAACAATTAATATGGCCAGCTATATGTGTAAAGACTCCATTTTAATACTAGATAGGAAAAGTAAATAGTGAACCTGACCGGCTATTTGTTTACAGGACTTCTTTCAATTTTATGCACTTAACTATATGCTCAGTTATTTGCAATTGCTAATGAACAAAATCTTTTATGGTTCGTGATAGGTATGCCACAAGCATGGCGTAATTCATAGAGATCTTAAACCTGAGAATTTTTTATATGCCAATACAAGTGAAAATGCTCAGTTGAAGGCCATTGACTTTGGCCTTTCTATTTTCTTTGAGCCTGGTAAGCCAAAATTTATAGTGTTTGAATTTGTCGTAATTAATAATTATCTTGAGCATTGCTCTGGCATCATTATCTCAGTGAACAATTTATAATATTATCTTTTAGGTCAGAGATTTGGTGAAATAGTTGGAAGTCCATATTACATGGCTCCAGAAGTTCTTAGAAGAAATTATGGACCAGAAGTTGATGTGTGGAGTGCCGGTGTTATTCTTTACATTTTGTTATGTGGTGTTCCTCCTTTTTGGGCAGGTAATTCACCATTTAAACTTAATTCACTATTCTGATCTTCTTTTCTTTGAGTCGCGGGTCTATCGGAAACAATCTCTTTAGCTTCACAAGGTAGGGATAAAGTATACATACTGTCTTCCCCAGACCCCACTAGTGGGATAAGGTAGGGAGATCGATGCACCTGGCAGTTTTCTATTGGTCCGTGGTTTCCGCGTTTTCACTCATGAGTGGAATTGTTTAACACTGTCACATATTGTAAAAATAGCACGGGTTAGCCAGTTTTCGGACCGGTCATTCAAAAATAATCAGAGTTTGCAAAGTCATTGAAAAATAACCAGCGTTTGCAAAGTCATTGAAAAATAGCCATTATTTTGTTGCAACACGGAATGTCACATTATTTTTTGTTGTTGTAGTTGTTATTCTGATCTTCTTTTTCTTGAGCCGATGGTCTATCGAAAACAGTCTTTTTACCTTCACAAGGTAAGGATAAGGTCTGCGCATTGCGTACACACTACCTTCCCAGACCCCACTAATGAGATTATACTGATCTCGTTATCGTATGTTTTTCCAAATGGGGTTGAATAGTTCAGTTAGTTTTAAAGATTATGTGAACTGTCTAATTGTCTTTTCCTTATATATGGGGTTTCTTGGTTGTGATTAGCACAGAAACGGAAGAAGGAATTGCACACGCAATAGTAAAAGGTACAATAGATTTTAACAGAGATCCTTGGCCAAGAGTATCAGATGAAGCTAAGGACCTTGTCCGAGGAATGCTTGATCCAAATCCTTATAACAGGTTGACAGTTGAAGAAGTCCTTGGTAAGTATTACTATAACAATATCAATTTATTAGACTTATGCATTGTAATGAAATAACGATGATTAGTTATCTTTTAGGTGATCTGATAATGTAAATATTCAAACTAATTGATCGATTGTTGATGTTTAAAGAACATCACTGGATACAGAATGCTGAGAAGGTCTCTAACGTATGTTTGGGAGAAGGGGTGAGAGCGAGGATTAAACAATTCACTTTGATGAATAAATTCAAGAAAAAAGTTCTCAGAGTAAGTACTTAATTAAACATTCCTCAGTCATTTATTGGTGAAATTTGATATATTACACGCATAACTGTATTTACAGGTTGTAGCAGATAACTTACCACAAGATCAAGTTCACGGAATTAAACAAATGTTCTACATGATGGACAGTGACAAAAATGGAAACCTAAGCTTCCAAGAACTAAAAGATGGTCTACATATGATGGGGCAATCTGTTGCTGATCCTGAAGTCCAATTGTTAATGGATGCTGTAAGCTATATATATATATATATAAACTCTGTATATGTTGATATACTATATATATAGACCTTCTAATTAAGATATTTTTGTTTTGTTATAATGGAAAAGGCTGATGTAGATGGAAATGGGATGCTAAACTGTGAAGAATTTGTGACAATGGCTGTACACTTACAGAGGTTAAGCAACGACGATCATCTCCGCCAAGCTTTCCTTCAATTTGACAAGAATCGAAGTGGATATATTGAGTTTGAAGATTTGAAAGTTTCTTTGTTTGATGATCATCTTGGCCCCAAGAATGATCAAGCGATCCACGACATCATATCTGATGCTGATTTGGATAAGGTAATTAAATACGTCTCATGTTGTCAGTGTATAGAAGTTAAATTCTATTCTATTTTGTTTATTGGGTTGCTTCATTTTGCTAATATATATATACAGGATGGAAGGATAAGTTACCAAGATTTCAAGGTCATGATGTCAACAGGAATGGATTGGAAGATGGGTTCACGCCAATACTCAAAAGCAATGCTAAATGCACTCAGCACCAGACTTTTCAAAGACAAATCCATACAAATGAAAACTTAACTCTTCCATTCTTGAGTTTTTCTTATATCATTTCCCTAGCTAATTAAATTCATGAACCTGAGAAGAAAATTAAGAAAAGTAAAGAAAAAGAAAATGAAAAGAAATATACAGGGTTTTGTTCCACTTCTTTGGTTAATCAAAGTATACATATGGCTTGTTTTTAACTTTCTGTTTTTTAAAGGCTGGTAATTCTATGACAAAAGATATTTTGGGGATGGCTGATCTTTCTGTTATTAAGGAGAAGATAGATCTAAGAAGCTTTTATACTCTTCTTTTGCTTCTCTTAGTTTGGAATTCAGTCTGTAGATTAATTTCAAATTGGTAACCGAACTTTACCACGGACAACTAGTCAGAAAACTATTTGTTGCGACATTAAAATACCTAGATTTTACCTACTATATTGCATTTAAAGACATAAAACTACCTTCTGTGAAATCAAAGTAACGGAACTTCATACAATGTAAACAGTCACAGAACTTTAATCATTATAACAATAAGATCACCTTAACGATTAGAATTGACTTTATTGCTATAGTAGATAAAGCTTCGTCACTTTACTATTATAATCACTTTACTATTATAGTGAATAAAGTTTAGTGTGACATTTTCAGAGGCAAAACAAGTCATTCTCCGAAAACATTTTCGGGTTATACCGAACAGACCTGAGATCAGTTTAAAATACTGGCATGCTACTGAAATAGTGAAAGGATTATCTGCATTCCAATAACAATGTAAATAAGCAGCACATATAATTATATACACACAAGGAACCCTTATACACAAGTCACCAGTAAGAACAACAGCACAGTTATGTTTGCAGCCACTGCCCACTTCCCCTGAGAGAGAGAGTTGATAGTCCTGCACCTAACTATCACAGACTATTTACAACAAAACCATTAGTTTCCCCTTGAAGATGCACAAGAGCAAACTTCATTTTCAGGGAATCTTTTTTACCTCTATGCTGTTCTCTGACAATTGGCTTCAATTAGAGAATCATCAAACCCCTCGTTTGCCTCTTGTGAGTATCCGTCTTTAACATAACCATCTGAACATCATATTATCCCACAAAATCCAAGTATATAGTCATCCCAGTATTTGCTTGAGTCTCACGTCCGGGTGGAGCTCTTACCCCTACCACCTCCTTTGACCTTGCTGCTCCCAGCTACATTCTTTGAACTGGGTGCCTTACTACAAGCACCTTGGGAATCCACATCTGCAAGACCATTCTCCAGTGCTCTAACCAGATTCTCAAAGTAATTTCGGGTAACACTGTTGCAATTACAGAAAAACAGCTGGTCATTAAAATGTTAATATATCAATACGAACTATCAAGCACAAAATCATCTTATCTCTTCCACATGTTCGAGAGGCGGACTCGGACTTCCACAAGAGGGAGAGAGAGAGAGGGGACCACATAAAATAAGTTCGTTACACAGTAGTGTTATCGAAGGTGAAAAGAGAAAAAAGGGGTTTTCAGGTAATAATTTTATGCATAACTCAAGATCAATAATTCTTAACATGAAGAATTATATAAAGAACAGAGTTAAAAATTATAATTAAATGAAATAGTTATCGTTTAGTGATGCCCTATTCAAAAAGGTGCTCATGGGTGAAGAGAAACACACTTAAGTGATTAGATGCTTGAACTTGAACTAAAGCGCTACGCTAAGTGAGGCAAAGCACTCAGCGTACTCTTGCATCTAGCTCGAGGACTTAGGTGTGCCACATGCACCTTTGACAATACTATTACAAGTGTAATGGTAACATCTGGAGGAGATTATCTGAGCATATTGCATCATTGCTTAACAGGAACTTCAGAGTATAATATGTCCGATCATTTATGTAAAGACAGAATTTAGCCTGAGAAAGCATAAATTATTAGATCTTGTATGCACAAGCCATTCCTCCGCTCTAACCCCTAATTTGTTCTCTCCTCTCACATCCTCATCTATCTCCTCATTTAGTTCTCCGCCTCCAGCCTAGAGATTCATCTTGCCCCAACTCCCTGCCTTACCACTCCCACTACACCCGGAGTCGGGAGGGGCGGAGCTAGTGCTTGGGTACTGGATTCGGTCGAACCCAGTAACTTCGGTTAAATCCCTGTATTTGTCTTAAAATATTCATTGAATATATAAAATTTATTAATTTAGAACCCATTAACTTAGAAAAGACTATAATCTCGAACCCATAAGTTTCAAATCTTGGCTCTATCTCTTGGTTTGGGGATGTGCTCCCCTGGTTAACCCTTCAGAATTTTCCTGATAAACCTATTCATTTTTTCCTAAGCTACGGACTTATTTCCCCATGAGGATGTGCTGGAAATCAATTGATGAAACAAACAGTTCAGTTTTGTAAATAAGAAATTGTTGCATAAAATTGTTCTACTTTTGTACTACATAAGTGTAAAGTGTGAACATGTCCCAGTGCTTAAGGACTAAAATTGTGATCCAATTGCAAAGAAAAATGCAGGATCAAAAACCCTCAGGGGTTGAGGGTTTTTGAAAGGCAATTGACTTGAGCCTTGGGGTTTGCTCCCTTTCAAGGTCTCAAGTTCGAAACCCACTGAGTGCAAACAATTTCTGAGGGCCATCGGACTGGGTAAAACCTGATTTAACCGTGGTGCACTTGCGGGAAACTCCTTGCCGAGGGCCTGTGCACCCCTGGGATTAGTCGGGGCTCTAAGAGACTCGGACACTCAGGGCTATCAATAAATAAAAAAATGCAGGATCAAACTAGTAATGAGACATCTCTACCTTAAAATCATTTAGCTAACATGAGATGATAAACGGTATTTAACCCATTCGGGCAAGATTGTAATTCTCTCCCTTATGCAATGTAGCTATCAAATGCTTTCTTAAGTCTGAATGAATATACGCTGATCAACAAAATTGCCCGCAAACAATAATTCTCCCTAAAGCAAATCGAAGCACCGCCCAACCTACCAAGACTATCAACCATCATTGGACCAGCCTAAACCCCCTACCTATTTGCTCTACAGCCTAGGGACTGCAAGTGCACAAGTAAATTTAATAACCACAAGGGAAAACATTTCCACTTCTCAAAAGCTGAATCATAAACCTGGACTATGCTATCTGCAATAACAATCACATTTCAGTAAAACTATTGAGCGAGAACTCCTGAATTAATTCATCAGAGTAACTCTTAGGTGAAGAAATGTCCATATTTAATGCTTCTAGGCAACTCTGTCAGATAAATTACCTTGTTAGACCAGCGAGCTTCGTACGAAAATCATTGAAATCCTTGGACGGTCCTGTAGCATTAAGGTAAGTTTGGAGTTCCTTTTCAGCACATTGATGAAGCCTCTCTAAACCAGCTTCTGCCTCACCTGTACAGATTGTCGCATACAAGAAAGAAACAAAAGCATGAGACAAGTTCACTGTAGATGATTCAAGAACAAGCAAAACAGATGATCAAATCTTTAAATACCTTGTAAGTACTCAAAAAACTGCCTTTTTGCATGCTCATGTTCGGGTAGGTAGTATCCATATGCATAAGTCCATTTTAACACTCTCCTACATTCAACTATCTGCAATTTGTAAAGGGAAACATCAATTGCTCCATATTACAAGCCCCAATAAAAGAACAATTCCAAAGTTCAGAATACTAAAGCATCAACTACTGATTACCGAATGATAATGTCTGACTTAAAAAATCCTATAAATAAAACTATGAGCTTGCCAATATCAAAAGGTTTAGGCATCCCAGTGAGTAGGTTTAGGCATTCACATATCAAAAGGACAGGATCATTCCCAGTGAGCAGGTTTAGGCATTCACATATTACTAATTTTCAACCAAAGCCTTTTATGGCGAAATAGCTGTAGAGAATTGCATATGAATGGGAAGCCCTATGGATGAAAATTATTCTTGCAAAAATCGTCTATAAATAGAAATTATTTTCATGTCTTTTATCTGAATTTGCAACCTCATGTGAGGCGCATATGGAAAGGGATGTGACGGAAAGAAAGGATTACTCAAAAGGTACTAGATCCAAGTTTCATTTGATGCGTGATGCTGGAACTTAACCTTGAAAGACAATTCCCTCGCCCGGATGTATGGTGCCAAGACTTATCTTTGAAAGACAATTCCCCCACCCTCATCCATTATCATGGATAAGGAGGCCAGAGGAGTACAAAGCTTTGGATACCAACTGTCCTCAAACATAGGTTAGGAAGCCAATTCAAAACAGGGAATGGGATGAGGCTGAAGATTTCCTACAAAAGATACAAGCACATGTACCACATCGAGGGAGAAAAGCCAATGTGGATAAGGCCAACCATGAAATGATTCCCAGGGAAGTCATATAATAAATTCTTATTGTTCAGAGGAATGCCATTTTGAATAACTATGTTTTGTATGATGTAAATGTGAAGAAGAAGAGGAAGAAGCTTGAAGTGTTCACCTGTTGCCAGGATTCTAAAATGAACTTCAACTGCGACTCGGGTTGGCACTGTATTTCACTAAGCTTTTCAAGCTGCAGAGATAAACCAAAAGCTTACATTAAACACATATTCAAGTAGACATCACAACGAGAAACAAATGTTATGCCTTGAGAGATAAACTGGAGCAAAGAAAAAAGACTCTTTTCCAGCAAACAAATTCTTCAGCATTGAGACTCTTACGATGTCATTTCATTAGCCTGTGTACAGTAAGTGGAGCAAAATCACAACCAGGTATCAAATATAAATCAAAACCAAGTAGTACAATAGTTTCACTGGTCCTACAGCAATCCAAGATCAAATCAAACAGCAGCCACACTTAATAGATTCCAGATCAAATTAACGACTGCAGCCCAGTTTCAAGTATCTTCACATAAGCGAAAAAAGTACACCATTGTAGCAAGAATAACAGTTGGATGTAGCAGATATCATTACTTACATGAACAGTTTGCATTTGATGCAAATCTGCCATTGCTTTTTGCCTCGACTGCCATCAGGAAAACAAGGAATATTAGGTTTACAAAAAGTGAACGAAAACTCCAGTTTCACAAATTAATGTAAGTTTCACCATTATCGAGAAGTACACAACGTCAAGAGGAACTTTCAATTTCACAAATCAATGCATGTCTCACCATTTTCAAGAAGTATATAATCTGTTTCCAGAAAACAGAAAAAGAGAGAGCTCATAAGAGATAAAAATCAATGGCATCAGCCGATAATCTCATTTCTATCCTAGGCATCAATCATCAATAATTTCAAGAGGAAACTGTAGATAAGGAATTCTAATTCCAGTATCTACAAAGAGGAGAACCGGAAAGCAGCAGCAAACAGGGTAAATACCACATAACCCTAATCCTCCTCTCACTCCATAACAGATCTTCTCCATGCACAAAGGGCTACAGAATATTGGTGCAGCTTCAACCAACACTGACAGATTTAAATGTTCATAGAGAGAGATGTTACGGCCAACTGCAAATCTCCGGCAAACAAGGCACGATAATTTGACTAAGCTGAGATTTGGCACAATCAAAGGAAAGGTTGCATTAAAATTGGTCTATGCAAAGAAAAATGTATCTCATAGCTGGTAGCAAACCCTTTGACATTGTCCAGACAGCCCCAGACACGGACATCTGTATGGGTGGGTAGAGAGGTTGAGAAGCTTCAACAGGCGAATCATGATTAGCAGACCGACTGTTACTATGGGTGTGTGACCTAAAAATCAACAAGAATCAAACTCCCTTGACATGCATAAAGCCATAAACAGGACGCAGATGTGCCTACACATGACTAATACAAGTATTTGTAATTCATTTTGGTGTTATTAACACTAAAGACCATGGTGGACTGTCAAGCTCCGATTTTTACAGCTCGTCAAACTCACTTGTTTCCTTTTCATTGTGTCAACATGGTTTCTGCCTCAATTCTATAGAGATGCAAAAACCTATCCAGTTGGCAAACACCTCTCGCAGTTCTAATGACTAAAAGATGTGGCACAAAAATATAGGAGCAGACTCACATACTACATTTTTCTATCCTGCAACCCAACCTAGAACATTGGGGAGCCAACTAGACCTTTAGGCCAACATTAAGGACATTTAGGAAAAAGATATACCCCTTCTTTACCAGTTTCCTTTAGCAGTCAGTCTCAAAGACATAATTAAAAAATGTCCATGGATATTGGGTGAAATGGATGATTAGAGAAAAGGGAAGTACAAACAAATAAAACCAACTACAGAAATACCCACTTACACATAAACAAGAACTGAAAATCTTTAGCCAAATAGAGTTATTCATACCGATTGGTTGGTTGCCCAACGTTCGTAGTAATGGGTGTATCTTTCCAGAGAGTTTTTGGCCATCTCTCTCCTCCTCTCGGCTTCATCATACTATATGCAACAACGTATACATGAGTATATATGACATCATCTATTACGCTCAGGATCAACAATTACAACAAACCCAAGTTCAAAGAATAGGTTGTAAAATAATGAACTGCAATTCATTTATGCACAACCCAGAAAAAACAACTCACCACGCCCTCTTGTTTTGCTGATTCATAGCGATTACATGCATAAAATCCACCAGTCCTTTCACCATGGTCTGACCACACACCAAGACATAACCTACGAGATATAATACACCACGAGTAAGGACCTTTGGGTAACCACATATTTCAAAATGAGTATATCCGGTGATCATCTACTTTAACATGTATAACAAACAAGGAAAAACCCTTGCAAAAGTAAGCCCAATGAATGCCCGAGAACAATCTTCGAAATCACCCTGAACTTTTTATCATGTAGAACTTCAAGACATGTTCGTTGATAGATATGTTTCTTTTCTTTTGCGCTCCCACAAAAAGGGTAGTGAAGTTCAAGAAAGAGCAGCCTAATGCACAGAATAGGTCTAGGTGGCAAAGTCTTACCAGCAAAACTCAAATTTACATGGTGGCGTACAAGTCATGTGCATACACCCTTGGTTCTTCTCAATTGGCCGCTTGCACTTCGGACAGGGCTTGGAATTAGCCAAGATCCTGAAATCACCACAAAGCAAAAGTTAAATGCCAGACAAACAAGCCTGTTTTTATTTGGGATCTAATAAGTGTAAGATCTCAGCATATTAACCAAAACAATTTCAACCCAAACTGCAGTGGATAACAAGAAACACTGAACAAAATATATAGATCAGTATAACACATTATCCACTCCGTTGACAATATATATCACAATTATTAAGTGTTGTAGACATAATAAAAATACAAGTGTTCTATCTCTATCAACTTAAGATTTCAGATGAGACGGTTCATGTACATCAACATGACACTAGAGCAAAGAAGATGTGAATTTGAGTCCCTTTGCAATCGAGCAGCAAAATATTTCCACGTGGTTGACCCAAAAAAACCAAACCACGCGTCTGGGAACGTGGTGACATAAACTACAACAAACAAAAATGCTAAGCTGCTCAGAATCTTCAAAAATACCGCCAAGTGTGTGTCGGATCCTCCGAAAAAATGCTTTTTGGAGGATCCAACACGGGTGTGGCAGCATATTCGAGCAACATAGAAAAAATGTCCACACTCCCGAACCATTTGAGCCTCACCTCCTGCAACTTCTCGAGCCACGCCCACCTTCTCCAAAATATCTTCATTCCTAATCTTATCCATCCTAGTGTGCTCGCACATCCACCTCAACGTCCTCATTTTTGCTACTTTCATCTTCTGGATATGAGAGTTCTTAACCGGCCAGCACTTTACCCATACAACATGGTCTGTCAAACCACCGCTTCATAAAACTTTACCTTTGATGCACTTTCTTGTCACACAATTCCAGATACTAGCCTTAATTTCACCCACCCCACCCCTATACGGTGTTGACGTCCTCATCATCTCTTCGTCCCCCTAGATAACCGACCCAAGATACCTGAAACTACCTCTCTTAGGGATGACCTGTGATCCAAGCCTCACATCCATGCCCACTTCTCTCAACCTAAGTTGCTCCCACATGGCAGTTTAGGTGCTGCACCGGTGTCGACATGACACTAGTATGGGTGTGGGTATGGGATCCGTACCGAATCTGATCAAATAATTTTGGGTACTTTGACCACGACGGATAGAAAAATTCGAGACGAAACACAATTTGGTTACCGAAATCAGAACTAAAATTAAGGTAAATTTGAAGAAAATAGCATATCTAATCTACGAAATCAATCTTTTACTTATCTACAACTTGAGAAAAAGAAGGAAATCCACACTTTACAAGCTATACGTAAGTATTCCACAAATTTCTCATAAATTAGAGAGATTTTTTTGTTAATTATTTTTAGCCGGATCTCCGCACCCGTATCCGTACTAGGATCAATATCCCCAAATCTTAAAATTTACATCTTGAAAGATCTCACCTCTAGATCCGCACCCGTGTCGGACACCCGTACTCATGTCCGAGCAACTTAGCCCTCGACTCCGCGCTGAATTTGTACTCAAGGTATTTTGTCTCGGTCTTGATCAACGTGAAACCCTTAGACTCAAGGGCTTGTCTCCAAACCTCCAACTCCCGCCACATAAAATAAAAACGGAGGTCGTATTTAGAATTTGTAATTATTTTTGTTTTTATTTAAAAGTATCTGTTCTAATTACATATATAAGAGTAAATATAAGGTAAATTGTATAAAATAAAAGGGGAAAACTTCCCGTATACAAGAAGTATACCAAAAAGTAGAGAATTTACAAAAAAACATGATTCTCTACAAAAGGCACCCAATCTTCTATACAAGTAGGGACTACATGGGTGCACCAAAAAGTGAGCAAAGATAAAAGACTATCCTTAAGTTGAGCAAAGGAAGACTCAATTCCCTAAAACGCTCTCCTTTTCCTCTCCCCCAAACTATCCACATGAGAGCTAAAGGAGCAAACTTCCAAGCCTGATACCTTCTTTTTCTACCAAAGCCAGCCCAGCTATGTAACAAATCCCTAACTGAGCTTGGCATTACCCATTGAACGCCAAAGAAAATCAGGATAATCCTCCATAAGCCCGAGGGCATAGGGCAATGCAACAAAAGAAGATCAACTTCTTCCTCCAAACTTTTGCACATATAGCACCCAACTAACGAGCGTAATACCTCTCTTTCTCAGGTTTTCAGCGGTCAAGATCGCACCACTTGCCGCCAACCATGCAAAAAAACACCTTCATAGGCGCCCTAGGGATCCAAATCGAGAAGTGGGGGAAATGGGCCTCCTCCTTCACAAGCATACTTTGATAAAAGGACTTTATTGAAAACAAACCATCACCACTCAACCCCCATCTCCAGGAATCACAAGAGGACTAGGTCCCATTTTGCTTGTAAAGCAATTCTAGCAAACTTTGGAGCTCTAAAATCTCCCGATCTTGCATATTCCTCCTAAACGTAAGATCACATACTACCCTTTCTTCGAGTTCTTTTCGAATCTTTTGAACCGTCAATTCTTTCGGATTTGAAACTCTGAATACGTGAAGGGAAAAAACCCTCAGGGACGAGGACGGAAGGAGAATCAGCTTTTGAAATCACAAGTGGTGCAGTGAGGGTTTCTTCCCCTCCAACCCCCTCTCGTGGAATCATATTTCTCTACTATAATCTCCCTCCATAAAGCATGCTCCTCCACCCCAAATTTCCATAACCACTTCTCGCTTTGTTGAACCCCCGGAGATCTTCTACTCCAAGCCCACCCCACTTCTTCGAGAATAGGAAGTAGGTGGGCATGCTCGATAAAGTGCTTTTGATGAGCACTTCCTTTCCACCTTTTGACAAGTACCGCTTTTGCCAGCCTGCTAGTCTTTTTTCAACCATATCAATCACTGGATTCCACATCGTAATGTCCTCGTGCAAACCACCCAAAGGAAGTCCATGTATGTAGTGGGAAGAAAGCCCACCTTACATCTAAAGACATGACTAAGTCACCAATGTTAACAACCTCTCCCACCGGGAAAATCTCGCACTTGCTAAGGTTTATTTTGAGGCCTAAAACTATCTGGAACCACACCAAAACCTGCTTCAGGTATGTCTGCAGAAGACCAGAATGTCTTCCGCAAAGAGCAAATAAGACACCCTTCGGGAACTGAGAAGCCCCTCAAGAAACCCACATCCGCCGCACGATCATCAATTTACTCAAAGCATCCATCACTAGAATGAATAGCATGGGGGATAGAGGGTCCCCTTGCCTGAGCCTCTTGGAGCTACCAAAAAACCGCACGGACTACCATTGACTATGACAAAGAATCCAGAACATGATCCATATCCTTCATCTTTCTCCAAACTCCATCCACATCATAATGAAGTCTAGGAAACTCCCAATTGACATGATCAAAAGCCTTTTCGAGGTCTAACTTGCAAATAGGGTTGTGCATAATTAGGTAAACACCGAATTACCGTACCAAAACCGAAAATTTTGGTATTCGGTATTCGATATTTTGGTATTCGGTATGGTATTTGGTTTAAGTTTTTAAAAAAAAATTGGTATTAAGTATGGTATTTGGTATTTTAAAATGAAATACCGAAATACCGATATCGTACCGAAATATATATTATATTAAACAATACACATTTTATTAATTGTAACATAAGTATAAGAAATCTAAAATTTTACTTTCCTTTATTCTCTAAGCTCATCAATTAACTCTAAGCAAATAACAAGACATTTCTCTAAGTTTTCTCTCGCTAGGTTGGTATATGTTGGTTTTGGACAATACTATTGTCAACAAACGTTTTTAGTTTTGCACTTTTGAGTACTTTATATGAATATTACCGTTTATGACTCTATGCACTAGTTAGTATTCAAACCGAATAAACCAAAACCGGAAGGAGAAAAACCAAACCATACTGAATTTAGTCAGGTACGGTATTGGTATAACATTTTACGAAACCGAATATCGAAAATACCGAACCAAAATGTCTAAGTATCGTACCGTACCGACCGACGAACACCCCTGCTTGTAAAGGATTCTCTATTTTTCCTTCTAGAGTCCACAAGTTCATTGGCCACCAGGCAGCATCCAGAGTCTGTCTATCTTCTACAAACGCATTCTAGGAGGATCCAGAATCTGTCTACCTTCTACAAACGCATTCTAGGAGGACGAAACTGACTCATCAAGCACCTTTTTTAGCCTATTGGACAACACATTAAGAGATAATCTTGTGAATGCTCCCCACAAAACTAATAGGCCTAACAAGACTAATAGGCCTAAAATCTCTGATGCGTGACGTTCCTTCCTTCTTAGGCCCAATTGTAATGAAATAAGCATTATAGCTTCTTTCGAAAACTCCATTCACATAAAATATTCAATAGCCTCCATCAGCTCCCCTTTACATTGCCCCAACATTGCTGGAAGAAAGCCAAGGAGAAACCATCAGGCTCGGGGCCTTGTCACCAGCACAACTCACTGAAACATCATAGCTATTCCACCATTCTTTCACTCTATCACTGAATCCAGACACTTTAAACCACATGTTTTCAAACCGGAAAGGAGACGCCTTCCCAACCCTCTACAACCATCCGGCAGAATAGGCATACGATCAGAAGTCAGCCTAGGCAAAGGAATCTACAACACATTCGGAATCAACTCTTCCGATAATGGGGACACCAAAAATCTATCAAGTCTAGACTTAGAATTGGAATCCTCCGCCCTGGCTCAAGTATTGATGAAGTCGGAGAAATCCTCCATAGCCCTCGAAATCGAGCTACGCCCTAATATCTCCTCCGGGAAATGATCGTATTGAAATCACCTCTTAGAACCCACGGGATGTCCGAAGCCCCCATAGAGTTGGTGCATTCCTCCCAGGAAAACAACTTAGATCACTCTATCTTCTCCGTACACTCCCCCGAATCCCCACTCAACCGCACTCACTCTATCTTTAACAAGAGCTACTAAAAAGAGCACTACTTTTTAACATCCTTCCCCTCCAAACTCCTATCATCCCACATGAGAAGTATGCCCTCTGCACTGCACTACCCACTGTTGGAACCCAATCATATTTCACCCCGCTACTACCCCAAACGCTCCTCACAATAATATCCATCAAGACTTCCATTTTGGTCTCCGGAAAACAAACTAAGTTTGCACCCCAGTCTTTAACTCCCACTTTGATGATGGCCTTTTTGTTTGGGTCATTCATCCCCCTTACATACCATCAAATAATCTTAACTTCCATAAGCAACAATTTCCCCCTTTCCCCCATCGCCCCTAAGAGTAAATATTATATATGTAAACTTAATAGAAACATATTTACAACAATTTCCCCCCTTTCTCCCATTGCCCCTAAGAGTAAATATTATATATGTAAACTTAATAGAAACATATTTATGGTTTTAGTGAAATAAAAATGGTGAGCTAAACGTAAGGAATGACGATTCATATTGTCGCCCTAACTTGTTTGGTACTGAGGTATAGTTGTTTGTTGTTGTTGTAGAGAAATAAAAACAACAACAACAACAACATCAACAACAAATCTAGTGTAGGCCCACAAGTGGGGTCTGGGAAGGGTAGAGTGTACGTAGACCTTACCAACAACAACATACTCATATTATCCCACACCCTAGGGTCTGGGGAGGGTAGTGTATACGCAGACCAACAACAACATACTTATATGTTTTCCACATTGATGAAAATACAGACAAGGGACAATACCAAAAAGCCATATAAAAGCATATTGGAAACAACAGGATAGTAAGGTGATCAACAATGAAAGAAAACAACAGAAACTTACTACCAACAGAAAGCGAGATTGCATTCCAATACTAGTGTTATGCACACTCTAGACTAACTACTATACTACCCTAATCCTCGACATCGATACCTTCCTATCAAGGGTCATGTCCTCGGTCAACTGAAGTTGTGTCATGTCTTACCTAATCACCTCTCCCCACCTTTCTTTAGCCTACCTTTACCTCTTTGTAGGCCCTCCAATGTCAACCTCTCACACCTCATCACCGGGGCGTCTGTGTTCCTCTTCACATGACCAAGCCACCTAAGTCGTGCTTCCCGCATCTTGTCCTCAATAGAGGCCACACCCTCCTTGTCGCGAATAACCTTATTTCTAATCCTATTTAACCTGGTGTGCTCGCACTCCATCTCAACATCCTCATCTCTGTTACTTACATCTTCTGGACATGACGGATCTTGACTGGCCAACACTGAGCCACATACAACGTCATTGGTCTGACAACCACTCTGTAGAACTTACTCTTAAGTTTCGGCCGCACCTTCTTGTCACACAACATCGGAAACGAGTCTCCATTTCGTCGAATATGCCCAGTACGATGTGTGACATCTTCATTAGTCTCCTCGTCCCCTGAATAATAGACCTAAGGTACTTAAAACTCCCTCTCATAGGGATGACCTGAGAGTCCAACCCCACCTCCCCTTCTCCTCCTTGAGTCTCGCAACTGAACTTACACTCCAAGTATTCTGTCTTGGTCCGGTTCAACTTGAACCTTTAGATTACAGGGTCTGCCTCCATGCCTCTAATTGCGCATTCACACTGTCTCGCATCTCGTCAATCAATACAATATCATCTGCAAATAGCATGCACCATGGCACCTCCCTTTGGATGTGGCGCATTAGTAGATGCAACCCCATGATAACTGTAAAATGGTCCGAGTCCCCACCTATCGTCCTCACTCGGGTCTTTACTCCATCGTACATGTTGTTAGTCAACCTAACGTAGGTAACAAGTACACCTCTAGCCTCCAAACATCTCCACAAAACCTCCCTCGAAACTTTATCGAACGCCTTTTCTAAGTCGATCAACACCACATACAAGTCCTTTCTCTCCCTATACTGCTCCATCAATCTCCTAACAAGGTGGATGGCTTCTGTAGTCGAACGCCCCTGCATAAACCCAAACTGGTTCTCGAAAATAGACACTCATCCTCACCTTTAGCTCTACCACTCTCTCTCAGACTTAAGACTTACATAGTATGGCTAAACAGTTTGACACCCCGATAGTTATTGCAATTTTGGATATCACCCTTGTTCTTATATACAAGAACCATCATGCTACACCTCCACTCGTCGGGCATCTTCTTCGTTCTGAAAATGACATTAAATATCCTAGTGAGCCACTCCAAGCCTGCCTTGCCCGCACTCCTCCAAAACTCCACCGGGATTTCATCCAGCCCGGTTGCTTTGCCCCTGCTCATCTTGCGCATAACCCCCTCAACTTCATCAACTATAATCTGCCTACAATACTCTAAGTCACAACGACTCCCGGAGAGTTCCAAATCACCCAGTTACGTAGACCTTACCACTGCCTTATAAAGGCGTTATTTCCGATAAACCCTCGACTCAGGGAGGAAAAAGTATTTATTCTTACATATTTATTAGTTTCCATATATAGAACGATATCCATCCTTATATAAGTGTACGTTATGTTTATCATTTTACAACCATATTCAAAGCTTGATCAGGGGTTGTGGAACAAAAAAACTTGATTCGCGCATTGCTGCAATTTTCAAAAAGGAACAACCACTGGGAAGTGAAGCTACGGAAGTTTCAAGATTGGAGAAAAGAGAGAAAAAAAGGAGAAAAGCAACGACGTGGTGCCCCTATCTAAACATTTGAGAAAACATTCAGAGAGTTGTTGTGGGTCCTCACACACCACCTTCTGATGCTACTAGCAAAGGTCATAATGGTCCTTGTGAGGACGATGAAAACTTCTTGTTCTCATTTATACATACTACTCTCTCCGTCACAATTTATGTCACATCTTTCCTTTTAGTTAGTCCTAAAAAGGACACCTTTCTGTATTTAGTAATTAGTAACAGTAATTTTTGATAAGTTGCCCATTTTATTATTTTATAGCCAGACAAATATCTATGGCTCATGTTAGACCACAAGTTTCGAAAGTCTTCCTTTCTTTCTTAAACTCCGGGCCCAATCAAATACCGTCACAAAAATTGGGATGGCGGGAGTAATAAAATATTGATCATTCACCAACCCTTGTGTCACATGTTTACCCAGTTACTTCCCCGTTCCACTTTATATGAAACGCTTTCGTTTTAGTCTGTTTCAAAAAGATTGACACCTTACTATATTAGAATACTCTTTAATTTTAAAATTCTTAGTTTACCCTTAACATGAAATGTTGAAAACCACAAGGTTCTAAAGGTAGTTTTGGTATGTTATACTATATATTTTGATGTGCCAATGGTCTTCCTTTTTTTCTCAAATTTTGTGCCCACAAAAGCACTATTACATACAAGTAAAAGGAGCGAGTACTCTTGGTACTGATCTAAAACAGAAAAGATTAATCATTCTGGAGAGGAGCTTTTTGTAGTGCTAGCAGGAATGCAAGTGAATGAATCTCATCCCCGTCTCGGAACCTTGTGGGGTTAGGAGTAAAGCATCCTGAGGTTGGCGCATATCGTTGAGCGCGGAGAGGAACAACAGAAGGCAAACCATCAAATACAACAGCTTTAAACTGCACAAATATATTACCCAAGCAAACACCAAAAAGAACAGAAGCTCTCTGGTTTTTTTCTCAAGAACAAAAAATTCTTATCCATCAAATACTAACAGAGATATCAATAGACGAAATAAGAGCGCACAATGAGCATAAGATAAATACTTACCAATTCATGTTTTCTGACTCGGCACTGTTTTTCAAAATCCATTTGGCCACGGTATCACAGTCCACGGGCCGATGAGCCTCTTCTGTACACTGCAAGGGAACAATGAAAGAGTAAGAATGACGGTCTCATGAACTAAAAGATAAAGCTAATGGAAAATTGATGAGTCTTACATTCCAACAAAAGCTGAAGGAACAACCGCAAGTAACGTCATAGCTTCCACTTCCAAGATCGTACTCTACTGCAGAATCACAACCTGGGGCAGGACACCATTTTGTCTACAGAAAACAAGGTAAACAAAGATATTACACTCGTACCAATAAGGCAAATAAGCAACAGTGATGGGAAGAACCCTCGCGACCCAAAAAAAAAGACATGTCAATACAATGTTGATATATAACAACCAATGATAATTGAAGTGCTCCGTGGAGGATCCAAACCACTCAGCAGAGATGGAAGCATCAATTAATTTATAAATGTGAAGGGATATCCCCTATACTAGATGTATATATCATTACTAGAAAGTTCAGGCAGCAAAAACTGCAAAGAACATGTACAAACTATTGCTTATCTTGAATATTGGGTAGAAAAAAAATGCAAAAGACAGAAACAAAAATGGAAGAGTGAAAGAGAGCAGGAGAAGCAAAATTATGTATAGGTGAGATAAAAGACCAAGAGATTTGTAGTTAGTGTTGCTACTTATCACAAAAATAATGCAGAAAGACAAAAGCACTGAACTATAAGCAACTGTCTCGCTTAGAAACATACAAGAATTAGCCAATCAGACAGTTGTCGTTCCCATTACAATTCTTATGCAGGTCCTCTACCAGATTCGCCTCATTCCTACCTTTGTTCCAACACACACACACACACACATATATATATATATGTGTGTGTGTGTGTGCTTACAGAAGTATAAACTAAGCATAACACTTCGAAAGGGAAATCTTAGGCAGCGGATAAATACAATTCAGAAGAATATGTGAGTAATTCACACAGAGCATATCGTTACTTCATCAATGGTTCAACCAAATAATCATCGGTAGAACAAAAGAATCCGAACTATACAAGTTCTCAATAACATCCATTAGTTGATTATGGCATTGTTCCTGGTCACAGTCTTGATAAAGTAATGGCAACTAAATTAGTAATTTTCCTCATCACATGCTGAATAAATAAATGCATACGGAGTGAGTGAGCAAACTAAACAAGCACCTCTCCTGTGATACGAGAGACTCAGATGCATGGACAACATATTGATGCACAAATAATCCTTTTACACCATGGTGCAATGTCCAACGTAATATGCCTAGCTCATTAAAAACCAAACTTTGACCTCATGTGAGAAGCACATGAGACCTTTCAATTTGAGCTCCATGCACGGCCTTGCCTTAATTTTCCTAGCATTAAGAACACACCAACCTGGCAGCATTAGACACCTACCTTTCTATTGTCTTCAATATAGGATCTAAGAAGGTAACGATAGTACTTGTCCTTATCTTCACCAGATGTCAACGAATCAATCATATTTTGACCAATGGCAGCATCACATGATGGGTCAGGACACCGCAGAGTTAAGCATCCAGGGCCGTCATTAATGGATGTGGTAATGTAAGCTGCCAGAACAAGCACAAAACCATTAGACAAGAAAATAAATGCCCCACGCAAAGACATGGAAGGTAAACGACAACCAAAATTCTTCAGTAACAATTTGAACAGAATAAGAGATGCAGTGGATTGTCTCCCTTGCTGATGCTGCACTAAAAGCCTCACTGGTAACCATTTAAGCAACAGCATTCATGATTGGTCCTCAATCTTTTAAAACAAGCTTCAATTTAACCACTCAATGTACTCCCTCCTAAAGCTAAGATGATAAACATAACAGCCCTCCTTCATTAGATAAAGCCACCTCTTCTGATAAAATTCCCATCATGTCTCTTAGATTGTTAGACCAACTTAGTTATTTTCTCTCTCAAGCGTGGAAGCAAATATTGAGAACATGGTCATCAACATTAAAATTTTGGTGATGCTATCCTCCAGACTAAGTGATAAGCCACTCTCTCCTATCATCTAGTATTCATCACAACTTGGAGGGTACAACTTATATTGCCCCCCTAAATCCACATACACCACTTCACCATATTGCTCACACTATGTTGCCAGCATGGCGGTATCCAAAAATCTGACATTTGACACCCTCGTGCATCAAAATCTTATATTGCTCCCTGAATGATCCACACACACCATTTCAACATATTGCTCACACTAAGTTGCCACCCCGGCAGCATTTAGAAAGCTGATATTTGGCAAACTCACGTGCATCAATGAAGTGGAACTAGAAACTAGATTGCTGCTTGGTAATACAAGGGCTTCCCCACTTTTCCAAGATGACCAAAGAATAGATCTTAAGATGTCCATACTTAATTGATACACAGGTCATGGTTACTACTAGCTTGACACAATCTGGAAAGTAAAACTAGTGCCGAGCTTCTAGGCTTTGGACGTACAGATGGCTACACTTTTCAACAAAGGAGGATTTGTAACCCGGAAAAAAAATTGAAAACAAATAACCGGATAATAAACCTCAAAGTGCATGAAAATTTAGCCGCTTCCTTCAATTTCAGAGCAAAAGCAAAACTATAGGTGGGCCAAAGCTTCCACAAGAAACAAACCTTTCCAGCAAGTAGTACAAAAAGGATGACCACACTTAAGAGATCTTATGTCATCAGGAGGAAAGTTGTCAAAGCAAATCCCACACACCACCTGCCAAGAAGATATCTTGGTGAATAAACAATATATATGGATTTGGGTCACCAGGAAGAGAAAGCAGTATCAACCAATCATTGATTATTTGGCTAAAAATTGCATCCGTCTCTGCAAACATAGTAGAGAACTTACTTCCTTCACTTTTGAGAGATGGATAACAGGCATCTCCAACAAACCGACAGACTTACGAACTCTTTCTTCATCAGCAAACCACTCCTCGTGCACCTTGTTCACACTCCTAAAATCATCATAGTTTTAGTCTTTTTAAAAACAAGTCAAGCAGGAGGAAAACCAAAAACCAAGTCCGTCATAACTCATATACAAGCGGAAAGCACAAGAGCATAGGATGATGCCCCATTGACATTTCCAAAGATATTCATCAAGTCAAAACTACAGAACACATGTCAATACAAGGAATAGCATCCAAAGAGGGAGGGGGGGGGGATCAGGTTACCAGTTATATCGTCGAAGTAGTATACAAGCAGCTTCTCTTTGTAAGGACAGAAGAGCCGAAATTGTCGTTATATCATCTTCCTGTCGCTGACGTATATCTTCTTCCTTCAAGACTGTATAATATTTCTGCAAATTGCAACAGCAGCATGTGAATACAAAACCGAAGAGGTATTACTGACTAAGAAGAAGGAGAAACCAAACAAAAATAGCACAGGTAAAATGGGAATTCTCACATATAGGAGCCTAAATTAAGAGAAGCTACTTCTAACACATCAAAGCTGTCATAAAACAACTCTAGCCCAGGAGAAGCCCCTTTGTAGCACATCAAAGTGATTACTAGCTAAGAATATACAGTTGTTCGGTTGTTCCGCACTTACACCAGAATCAAAAAACAAAAACAAGCAAGTAAATATAGCTGACACAGCAATTCACTATTCATTAGAATTCCAATAGACTGTTCATTTATGCTACAAACCATATACTAATTCCTTCAAGAAGTTGGAACATCGTCTAAAATAATTACATAAACCATAACATCAGAACTGATCAAAGTCCACAACCCCATCAATCAGGATAGTCTACTTGTTCATCACGCAATGTCTTTCCATAGTTTAGACAATAAAAAAGGGTAACTTCTGAAGTCACACGGCGCAATTATTCTATTCCCATGTACGAGGATACAATAAGGATGCAGGTTTTATAGTGAATTCACTTCGAAATAGACAACACAAAACGTAATATTGAGACCCATCATAATCCGCAACCCATCAAGCAAGATCATCTACTCCTCCATCAGGCGGTGCCTTTCCACAGTTTAAGACAGGGAAAAAGACCCCAATTCCACTAACCACTCATCTTGATCTTACTGCTCTACATAACAATTTCTGAAAGTTACAAGTAGTGGTGGGATGAAACGGTCCAAATTTCAGTACCTGGGAGCGACTGACAGCTTGGTCATTGGAACCATCGGATTCATTACCCATGAAATCATAATCAGCATCATCACCGTCACTATCCAACGCATCACCGCCATAGCCATCACCGTCACTGTAGAAATCATCATCCACCGACTCCATATCATTAGCATCGTGCATATCATCCTCAGACTCCATCGCAGTTCAAACCCTATAGATGATCAAACCAAAAGGAACACCCCAACTGCAGCTGAAATTGATGCTAAAAACCCTAAAAGCGAGAGGTAAGTAGGGCACCTTTAGGAGAGGGTGAAATTGGGGGAAAAGGTAGGTTGATTATGGTGTGGGGAAAAGGGGAGATTAGGAAATTGATTTTTTAGAATAGAATTTGTTATAATAAAGTTTGAAAGTGAACAGTTGTCGTGTCCAACTCCAAAGTCCACAAAGGGAAGTGAGAATCTGGTTTGATTAGAAGGGGTTTTAAATAAGAGAGAAGGAAAAAGGGCTTTAGAAGTTTGGTGGGGGTAGATGAAATTTGGGATGTTTAGTGGTTTTTTCCCCTTTCAACATACTATCCGAAACAGGCTAGTAATAAATGTCTTTAAGAATTACTATAATTAATTAAATGCCGCCCTAATTATATATTTGCGTATTTAAATTAGTTACGCATTAAAAAGAATTGACATATTGAGTAGAGTTCACAAACCTCGGGTATAATTTGTATTTTCATCTTTGTTATGCTATTGGACCATAAAATTATTTGTCGTCTTATTGTCTTAATACATTTATTTTTAATTAGACGGAGAGGACACGTGGCAGTCATCCGTACCTTTTTTACATATGGTATCATATTTAATTGATTCGATCCACGATACCCCATACCCAAACCTAATAACCCGTAAAATATAACACAAAATAAGTCCATTACATTCACTTTCTATTTTTCTTTCACTCTCTTGATATCTACCTTTCTTTTTTATGCTAACTGCCAATTTGAACAACAAATGTCATAAAGGTAATACCTTACTCCAAGAAAATGATTTGTCTCTACTATATTATTTCTGTTAGTATTTCATCTTATTAGTATATTTTTGTTTTTTAGAATTTTTATTCTAGGGTTTCGATTTCTTGGGTTTCATCTACATCCAACTTAAGTTTCTGCAATTACAGTTATATATTCTTATTTCTTGTTTGATTCTAGTGTTTGCATGTGTGATTTGCCTTTGTTTATTTATTGTTGAGAATGATGATGTCTAGGGTTTTCTATTTTGGGGGATTTTGTGGGGTTACGTGGGATTGTTTTTGTTTTTGTTATTAAATTATAATTGTGTTGTGTGAAGATTGTGTACCTTTTTATTATTTTTTAACAACAATGGTTTGCAATTGTGTAGCCATCTCATTAATGTATTCGAATATTTTGGATTCTTATTTAAGGGGGGGCTCTTGTCATAAAAAAAAAAAAAAATTTTTTGCCTCAGTTATTATTTTTCCACTTATGACTTTTACATTATTTATTTTATGTTTTCTAAGTGGTATATTTTGTTGTTTTGTTTGCTAGGTTATTGTAGATGGTGCTAGTCGACTTAATATTCAATTACGATGGTGATTGGGTTACTGAGCCCGAAGTTGTCTACGCAGAAAAATTGGTGAAGACCTGGACATATTATGACTCCGACTTACTTTCACACATAGACATAGTGAATGAATTCACAAATGAGCTAGGATTTTTAGAGGTTCAACAATTTATAGTTGCTGCCCCATCTGGTAAATTTTATGTGATTGAGGGGGATGATGGTATCAGACATTTACAAAAGTTAATATGCAATGAATTCAATGTAGTGAACTTATTTGGTGTAAATGAATGTGAGCCCCCTATTTACTCTATTCCCAATATTGTACAATATGAGGAAGAATCTAATAAAATTATGGATGATGTTGGTACTGATTGTAGCTTAAGTGATGTTGGATCTAACTCTAGTATTAATTATGAAGGATATAATTATGAAGAATTAGAAGCACTTAAAAGCACAAAAGAAAAAGAAAATAACTGAAAAACTTAGTGACTACAAAGAGTTATACAAAGTTATGTCCTTTAAGGACATACCAGAATGTATAAAGTGTATGAAGTTGAATTCTGTTGCTACCAAGAAAAGATTGAAATTGGAGACGAGTGACCTAAAAAGACTTGAGTATAGTTGTGATATTGTTAGTTGTGCCTTTGTTTATTTAATATCAAAAGAAAGGATGGGTGGGGTTAAAATCAAGATTTTAAATATTGAACATGATTGTGGCACTTCATTTGATAACAAAACTTTGATTTTAGTACCATTGCACAATATTTCAAGAAGAAATTATAAGATAATCCTAAGTACGAGGTAAGGGAGTTGATGTTAGATTTGAAGATAATCTTTGAGCTAAATGTTAGTCATGGGAAGTGAAGAGAGTGTGGTGTTGGAGTCACTAGATGGTAATTTTTCAGATGAGTACAATAAACTTGAGGCTTATGCCAATGAATTGAGGGAAAGTAAACTCGTAGTGATGTAGTTGTTACCCTTTCAAAGAGTGCACTCGAAGAAGGGAGAAGAAGATTCTTGAGGATGTATGTGTGTTTATATGCTTTAAAGATGGGTTTCAATCTAGGATTGAGACCTTTTATTGGTCTTGATGGTACTTTTTGAAGGGCAAAGCCACAAGCCAAGTGTTAGTGGCAGTTGGGCAGGATTCACATAGTCATTTTCACACTTTGGCATGGGCAGTTGTTGATAAGGAGACAAAAAATACCTGGAATTGGTTCATGCAATTGCTTCATTCTTCTTTGGACCTCAATGAAGGGGAATGAATCACCTTCATGTCAGTTATGAAACGGGTGAAGTTTATGAACAATTATGTCTGCTTCAATTCAATCTTCTACTTACTTATACATGATATATGTTTCTGACCAACTTTGTATGTTTTGGATAAGCACTATATAGACTACTTGATGCAGTCAAAATAATCCTTCCCCAAGCACATCACACATATTGTGTTAGAAATATTAAGTCTAATTGATGCAAACAGTACAACACTAGAGAAACAAAAGGCTTTTATGGTGGTGTGCATAGTGCCCATATGCAGAAGATTTCAAAGATCAACTGGAAAAATTAGGGGACTTGAACAAGGATGCTACAGAGGCTTTGTTGAGGTACCCACTCCAGGCCTGGTGTAGAGCATATATGGACACAGTATGCAAGAATCGGTCAGTTGATAATAACTTTATTGAATCCTTCAACAAGTGGATTGTGGATGCAAGGCATAAGCCTGTAATCAAGATGCTAGAGAATATCATAATCAATACCATGAACCTGTTAAGAGAACATGAAGAAAAATTTAGGAGGTGGAGACATGTTTTCGGTCCAAAATGCATGGACTTGTACAATGATTACTTATAAATTTCTCAACAACCTGCGAAGTAAATGCAAATGGGCAAAATTGATATGAAGTTACGGAAGGATCTGGCAAGTATTGTGTATATTTGGATGTGAAAAAGTGAACTTGCAAGTTATGGGACCTTACAGGAATCCCATGTCCACATGATATTAGAGCTATATGTCATGACTTTGGTGATCCAATGACACAAATCAACTGGTGGTATAGCAAGGAGACATTAGACACAAGATCCGGCTTGTCATGGGAGAAAATTTTTGGAAGATTGAACCATCTCAAGCAATAGAACCTCCACAGTTTATGACATTGGCAGATAGACTTAAGTTTAAGATAAACAGGCAGAAGGATGAGGCAATTAAAAGATAAAGAGTGTGGTCACACTCCAGAAAAGCAAGAATCATGACTTGTAGCAAATATGGAGAAACAACTCATAATGCAATGACTTGTGGTAAGGTATTTGTTTTACACAATTTGAACTTCAAAGCATTAAATGCAAGAAATTAAACATATTTCCTAACTTGTCTTTTTAACAACGGCCAAATGGAAAGAATCAAAGAAAGAGTGGAAGAAATTAGCAGGTTG
The DNA here is from genome assembly GCA_005239495.1 of Nicotiana undulata. NCBI lineage: Eukaryota > Viridiplantae > Streptophyta > Magnoliopsida > Solanales > Solanaceae > Nicotiana > Nicotiana undulata. The sequence goes on along the minus strand of ML252583.1, from coordinate 7,860 downwards.
TCGATGGTTCAACACTTGTTGCACCTGAAGCAACAAAATAAAAAGGAAAGCAGTAGAGGAAGAGGCCAAGTTGTTTGATAGATCAAGAACCTGAACCGAGTCAGGACATTTCAGCACCTCAAGTTGAAAATGATATCAATTGTTCGGCACCTCAAGCCACTCAACCAAGTGAGGACAGTGGTCTTAGGTTCTTGCCTACACTTGGAGTTGTGCTTAGGCCAAGAGTTAGACATGAAGAAGATGTTGCGCTTAGGCAAAGAGTTATATCAGAAGTGACTACAATGCTTGGGATGAGGTAACAAGTACAAATACCAGTTGGAACAAGGTCAATCAACTTCACTGGTGATCACACTGGTGTTACTGTTCCAACAAATCTATCATATTCAGCACCAGCATTGCAGTGGAAGAAAAAATTATTGTAACTGCAAATCAGTTGGAAAAACAAGGGCAAGAGAGAGTTGGGAAGCTGAAATCAAGGAGAGAAAATGAAGATAAAGCTGGAATTTTTTTGTTATGTGTGGGATGTATTTACTGCAAATTTAATGACAGTTATCTCTTATTTAGTATTTTGTGATTAATGGTTGGTTCTAAATATTGTCATTGGATATCATATTATGATTCAGTGATGTATTACTATAATTATAATTTTTTTGTTGTATGTTTTGGTGATGTAATTACTGGAGTTATTGTGAAGAAACGTATGTTTTTTGTGATGTAATTACCGAAATTGGATGTCATAAAAATCTAAATGTTTCTGTGTTGTAACTTGCCATATTAGAGTTCAATATTATAAGTGTCTATGTTTCAAGTATCTATGTATTGAAGTGTCTTCAAGCATTTGGAAGAAAACATGTTTCATTTACAACTTTGGCGTAAGAATTAAACAATTACAACTATTACGAGTAAATAGATAGAACATCAAAACACTAGTACTCGGAACATACATTAACAATTGATGTCATTGTTTTACAATGGCTAAGAACATCAAAGTGAGTAGATAGGAGCAACAAAAATCAGTAGAAAGAATTTTAAGTTTTACAAGAACTAGGAACTGAAATATGGAGCATATGCCATCTTTCCTTTACAAAATTTACTTTATCCACATTGCTGCAACAAATCCAACAAAAAGTGCAATTGAAATCGCAATAAACATCTTTATCTTAACCACTTTATCTTCGATTCCCCTTGCTTTGTTCACTTCAACATTTTTTGCAGCCTCCAAATCTTAAACCTTTTTCCAATAATTTGTCCATTTCTAACTTGCATGACCCCAACAATTGCTTCAACATATTGACTGTAACATTAGCAACATCCAATTTACACTGTAACTTATTGAGTTCTATCAATCTTCAGTCTGAAATGGTCTCTTCTTGCCATTCCCTATATCAAAAAGACTCACTATAATGATAATGAATAATAGTTAGATTACAATGGATAAAAATTCAAATTCTGTACAAACAGCTAATAAGCTAAACACATGGAAATTTTTAACTTACTTCAGGTTTAGCACATTTATAAAATCTCCTTCCGAGATTTTGAGGTGTGGTAAGTCGAAAGTGGTTGAAAATCTCTCCACAATGGCTCATCCTCTAATAAAGAGCCATGATCAACACAGGACCCCAAAATCCATAAAGGAGCCCAGAGTCGATTTATTTAACCATATTGCCAAGTATCGCACCATTTAAATCAACCAACTCAGATATACAACAGATAATAAGAGGGAAAGGGTTGAATAAGGGTAGTTTAAGTTTCAGAGAATGACTAAGGACCCCAAGTCCTAGTGTATCAGAGTTCACAAAGGCCTCAAATGGACCCCCAGCAGTGCTCACATAGGGAGGTCAGTAATAAAGCCTAGGTAGCCTTGACTTTCAGCCGGCTAAGAATGAGAACTCAAGAGAGCACTAGTGACAAGTGAAGGAGAGTGAACCAAAGTTGAGAGACAAGAATTGAGGGATACAGACATAGTCAAGTTGAGCACATAGAGCATATAGTCAAACCTATCATAGGGTTTAAGAACAAACTTAGCAAAGATTTGGAAATAGGTTCCAACACTTAGTGCATAAGCAGTCATACATTAGCAGAGTTAATGAAAGAACAAGTTTGCAATATTGGTGAAAAGTATCATACACAGATTCATAACACACAAAAAAAGTCCAAATTATGCTAAGTGAAGCAGAACAATATTTAGACATGATAGGGAAGCAGATTATGACAAATACTGGTGAATCAAGGGAGACAAGAACATGATAAAGGGCATATTGATAGAGAAATAGTCATGGTTGATAAAAAAATCTTGACACATGATTAAAACATGCTACATGGGCAAAATACCACCACAGAAATTCAGAATAGGATAGGAAGATAGACTTGTACCATATAGTAAATGTAAACATTCATGTTTTGAACATCATTGACTAGTGTGGGCGTGCACCGATAGGGATTGTGACTTGGTTCGTCCCGTAGCGACTATTAAGCCGCGTGTTTGATTTAAAATCATATAATATCCTGTATTTTATAGATTTATACTTCATTATGGGTTGTATGCCATGTTTGGGGCCTTGTGCCGACCTGTTTAGACCCTCATGGGTATTTTCCCACTATTCTCCCACTATTTTTGTTAGAAAATTATGAACTCAGTCATGCTTTATACATGTTGTTGTTATCAATGTTATCACCCTATTTTAGAATACTGAGAGATATTTTGGGTTGAGTCCCATGAGTTGGGATGAGTTGCCCGAGTGGCTTGTGAGGATGACTGAGTGAGGCCGAGATCCGAGTTTGTGAGGATAATTATGGATCGGGTTGCACGCCGCAACAAGGTATGTGTATTGGGTTGCACGCCATAGCGATATATATATTGGATTGGGCTGCACGCCGCATCGATATAGCGCTTGGGCCGAAGGAGCCCCTCTAGGAGTCTGTACACCTCCAGTGAGCGCAGTCGACTATTATTTGGATCGGGTTGCACGCCGCAGCGTATGTTATGTAGATCGCGATGCACGCCGCAACGATTATGTGTATACATGGTACCTGTTGAGTGAAAGTGTTGAGCGTGAGCATTGACTTATGATAGTAGAGTCACGAGTGACTGAGAGACCTTATTTACGAGTGACAATGTGCCTGAGAGGCTATTATAGTGTGAAATCATTGTTTTTCACTCTTCTTTACATCGAGTCTCTTTGATAAATGTTGAATTAATGTTTTATGCAAGTTTAAATGGAAAAATCGGAGTTTGTAAAGTACTTGGTAGATGTAGACTTCTGACTTGAATTATTTACCTTCACTGCACTTACTTTTTATGAAATTATAAAGTTTTAATGCTCGTCACTGCACTAAAGTCTTTAGTTATGGTTGTTACTACTTGAGTTGGCGTACTCACATTACTCCTTGCACCTTGTGTGCAGATCCAAGTACCGGGCTAGAGCGCTAGGTGACTTTCACTTGCTTTGGAGCCTGTTCGAGGATAGAGGTAGCTGTTTGGCATCCATATCGTGCCTTTTTCCTTTCCTAGTTTATAGATTTCTCGTATTTTCTGGACTTGTATTAGCAAAGACATGATACATACAATGCATTTACTCCTTTAGATGCTCATGATAGTTGACTCCGGATGTTGGGTCGTGGTTAGACTTGATACTTTCTGTTATTATTATTGTTAGACATGCTTTAAAACAAGGATTTTAAATGAAATATTATGACTTATGATTTAAATGGAAAGCTTTATCTGTATTCGCGGTAGTTTAGCTAGCCTAGTTTCACGATAGGCGCCATCACGACCAGTATTAATTTGGGGTCGTGACAGGCATGTAGCCCGATCCCATAACTGCCACTTCTAATCAGGATCTTAGCCTCACTCAGTAATCACTCTCCAGTCTCACACACACGGGCTCACAATGCCATGAAACTAGCCCGAAACAAAAGATATGATGTGCCAAATAATAATAACTGAGACTGAGACATGATGTGATACGCATGAATAAGACTGAGTACAGAATATCAATGAACCAGATGAGATGACAGCAAGAAACAACCACTCAGGTCCCAACAGTATTGGCGTGAAGCCTTAACAGGATATCTAGCATGGTTTACAACACATTTACTTAAATAACATGATAGGAACACGAATATCAGTAAGAAAGAATCACTAAGTGGTGCCATGGAATGAACCAGGCCACAATTCTCACGGTGCACGCCCACACGCCCGTCACTTGGCATGTGCATCACCTCAATACTAATCACATAGCACATAGCTCGGGGTTTCAAACCCTCATAACCTACTTTAGAAGCGTTACTTACCTCAATTAAGCCAAAATCCTACTATGCGACGACCTTGCACATCGACTCAACCTCCAAACGTCTCGAATCTAACCAAAAGCAATACAATGCAATCAATATAGGTCAAGGAAACGATTCCACACAATAACTATCAATTTCAACCAAAATCCCGAAATTCACCCAACCCACCCCTGGGCCCACATCTCGGAATCCGACAAAAATCACCAAACTAGAAACCTATTTCACTCAAGAGTCCAACCATATTAAATTTACAAAAATCCGACCTCGTTTGACCCCTCAATTTCCCTAATCAAACTCTCCAATTACACGCCCTAATTTCCTCAATTTCACCCCTAATTTCTACAAATTTCATGCTTAAACAATTGAAAATCATCATAATTACGAGTATTAAGTTCAAATAACTTACCTCGATGCAATCCCCCTTGATTCCCTCTTCAAAACCCTCCAAAAACTCCAAAAACCGAATAGAGTTTGTGATGAAATGCCCAAAATTCGCGAAGTGTTCCTTTTATACTTTCTACCCAGCACTTCCGCACCTGGGGTCCTTCAGCCGCATTTGCGACGCCGCACCTGCTGAAAATCCATCGTAGGCACTTAAGCCTCGAGAATCCGTATATGCAGCCACACACTCGCACCTACGGGCTCGAAGGTGCGACCAACCCTTCGCACTTGCGATCAAGCCCCAAACTTCCATTTCCGCAGGTGAGGAACACCAGAAACAGCAGCATCAACTGCTTACTTCAATTTCCAAACTTCCCGTTAACCATTCGGAACCATCCCGAGGCCCTCGAGACCTCAACCAATTACGCCAATAGGTCACATATCAATATACAACCTTAGTCGAACCTTCGAAACACCCAAAACAATATCAAAACATTGAATCAACCCCGAATTCAAGCCTAAGGATTTCTAAACTTCTAAAATTTGCCAACGGTGATGAAACCTACCAAACCACGTCCGAATGACCTGAAATTTTGCACACACGTCACAAATGACACTACGAACATGTTCAAACTTCCGAAATTCCATTCCGACCCCGATATCTAATTTTCCATTACCGACCAGAAATCGCCACATTTCCAATTTTGCCAATTCAAGTATAATTCTACCACGAACCTCCAAATTACATTCCAAACACACTCCGAAATCCAAAATCACCTAACAAAACTATCCGAGCTATATAAACTCCAATTCGAGATCGTTCGCTCATAAGTCAACTTCCGATATAAAAACTCCAATCCGAGATCGTTAGCTCATAAGTTAACTTCCGGGTGACTTTTCCAACTTAAATTCCTAAATTAGAGACTATGTGTCTCATTGTACTCCAAAACTACTCCGAACCCGAACCAATCAACCCGATGCAACATAATAAAGCTGAACAACACATAATGAAGTAGAAATTGGGGAGACGAGACTAAAATTCTTGGAACGACCGGCAGTGTTGTTACATTCGCACGACAAATTTCACGTGCTACCATGCACATTGTACCTGTCACGACCCAAAACCTATGGGTTGTGATGGCGCCGGACACCACTGTCATGCAAGCCGACCCCTTAATCAGTTAGAACATTTTCCTGTTTAACATTTTAGAATCAAAGCCTCTTCTTGCATTTTCATTATTAAATAAATAAATTTCGTAATTTAAATATGGCAGGAAAACCAACTTAATACCGAAAAGAAATAGCAAGACATCCCCAGAACCTGGTGACACAAGTACATGAGCAATTTCTAAGGATTTATACAATTATACAACGCTTGTCCGAAAAACAAATTGGACAAAGGCAATAAATATAAAATGTAAGTACACAGAAGGGAGACTCCGGCAGCTGTGGAACACCTCTGGAAGAATGCAGCCCGTATAAGTCTCCAAATCAATCACTGTACTATAAAGGTACATGTGCAACAAAATGCACAGAAAGTGTAGTATGAATACATATACATATATGTACCCAGTGAGTATCCCGTCTAATCTCGAATAAGTAGTGACGAGAGGTCGACTTGACACTCACTAAGGTCCAACAGTGTTACACCCCATGTTTTCGTACATGAAAGTACGCCATGAGTAAATTGATATAAGCTTGGGAATGAGATTATTTTGGGATTTTAAGTATTATGCTATTTCGAATAAGTGATGAGTAAATTCGTGAAGGTGAGAGGGTAAGTAAATCAAAGAAAATAAATTTCGTCGAGGATTGTCATGTTGGGATACAATATGGCCCGAGCTAAAAAAAGGGTATATATGGACTAGTGCCATACAAGGTACCACATGACCATGATAGTAAGATGTATAACGTGTGCAAAAAGTGAGTGGTATTTTAAGTAAGTGGAAATAATTCTTAATTATTGGGTAATAAAACATTACCTAGTTAATTAATAATTAGTGGTGGATTACATAAATTCTTTGGAGAAAGACTAAAGTAAGAAAAACGTGGCAGCCCTTGAAACATATTAAATGACTCATCACTTGGCATAAAAGGTGGCCATTTAAACGTTGGGTGTCATCTTTATGTTGGAAGTGGGGTTAAAAGCATTAAAGGGGTGACAGTCTACTAATTGATAAAGATACTACAAAGTTATTTGACAAGCTACACCGTATTGGTCTCAAAATGGAAAACTTAGAGGTCTTGATCTCCTTTTAATGGTTTCATTATTTAATTTCCTAATGTAGATAACATTTCCTACAAAATCAAGCGCAAAGAGGTTGCTGCTCTCATCAACAAGAATTTGAAAGCACATGATACTGAAATCAGAGATAAACTATAGGATCTCAAATGGAAATTTAGAGGTCAGATAGAAGGAAAACACGGTGAGAAAGTTTTGGACTAAAATATCTTTGTTTGGTGGTTGTTTCTTATAAGCAGTACAACGCCATCTTCAGATTCCATCGAGATTTCTTAGCACCGTGGCAACGTGAGATTTTGTGACTCTAGACGAGTGCGGTGCAAACTTTTTAAGAATATTATGCGGATATATCCCTACTTCAGGTATGTTAAGGCCATCCCTTCTTTATTTTGGCATGATCCATGCGATTCGAACGAAACGTGCAAATGCACAAATTCCATAAATGACTCTATTCATAGAAGTATTAGACAAATCTATGTTCTTGAATTTCCATGTGTCGTAATACTTTATCATCTGTTCATGGGTCTCAGAAAAATATGAAAGTTGAAAGGAGTTTACTTTATGATATTACTCAAAGGCAAAAATGGCCTTATGAAGCTCCGAAAGATTTTATTAATGTACTTATCATGCATTGCATTCATGTGCATTGACCCATGACCATATGGGGTNGGCGTTATATACGCACCACCACCTGATCAGCTGGTATATGATGATGATGTTGCCCACAGTGGCTGAAATATGATTCAAACGGCGTTATATACGCGTATATATGTATGTATATTCAAACGGCGTTATATACGCGTATATATGTAAGTATATATGTGTATATGGGATATGGGAAAGGTTATGGCGTTATATACGCACCACCACCTGACCAGCTTGTATACAATGATGATTTAGCCCACAGTGGCCGATATGATATGATGGGATGCCCTCAGAGGCTG
>ML252581.1:0-11573 GCA_005239495.1 Nicotiana undulata | reverse complement strand
ACCCGAGGACTCGCAACTAGCCAAAAGGTATACAATAACATCAATGCATGCACAATGCGGGAATTTACTCTAGTTATTTACTGAAACCGCTATTCTTGAAGAATTTCCAAATTCCAAACCCGGTCCCGCATGTTCAAATTCCGAAAATTCTCGAAGGGATCACTCACCCATAGCCTAAGGATCATTAATGTGTGATTTCTACTTAAATTCATGGCCTAAAACGGATAATCACAAAATCCTCAAGAACCCTAAAATTACTACCTAATTCTATTGTTTTAGATAATTTAATAGTGAATTTAACTAAGAATTAATGTTAGAAACTAGTAAAACTATGGAATTTACTTAACTCAATAACAGTGGTGGAAGGACCCTTGAAGAGCTCTCTAAAAACTTGAGGAGGAAGATGAAAATGGAGGAAAAATGCTAAGTCCCGTATTTTATAAAACTGCCCAGGGATTCCTTAACTGCGATCGCGACAAGGGGCATGCGATCGCGAAGGCCAACTGGCCAGACCTCTGCGATCGCGGAAGAGGTCCTGCGATCGCGAAGAACAAACTCACCCGGCCCAGACGCGACTCTATGCGATCGCGATAAAAGGCTGCGATCGCGAAGGTGTGGAACCCAGACCTCTGCAATCGCAAAAGGGAAGCTGCGATCGCATAGAATAATCAACAGCCCAGCAAAATCCTCCCCGCGATCGCAACCCACCTTCTGCGATCGCAGAGAAGGAAACCAGATAGCAGAAATTCTGGTTTTTCCAACTTAGCTCCCGGGGGTCTAAAACACGCCCGAGCCCCTTTGGACCCCGTCCAAAAGCACCGGAAAGTCTGTATTCATGATACGGACTCGCTCGAACTTCCGGAACCTGAATAACAACAACGAAACTCAGAATTCAACCCCAAAACCAAATTGAATCAAAACTTAAGAACTTGAAATTCTAGAATTCACTTCAATGCGCCGAACCGGCCTATACTACTCGGAATGACTTCAAATTTTGCAGACAAGTTATAAATGACATAACGGAACTATTCCCGGTCTCGGAATTTCATTCGGACCTCGGGAACATAAAATCACATTTCAAGCCAAATTTCAAATTCTTTAAAAATCCTCAAAACTTCATTAACTCCAATTTTCTCATTTTGATCCGAAACCAATCAATTCAAGTCCGTTTCTTACAAAATTTCACAGATATCTTAAATAACACATATTGAACCTGTTCCGGGCTCTGGAATCATAATACGGGCCCGGCAGCTCAGGTTTCACATCAAGGTTCATTTTCATAAGCCTTTAATATATTCATAAAACAATTTTCTTTAAAAATTTATTTCTCGGACTTGGGTCTTCGGAATTCGATTCCGGGCATTCGCCCAAGTCCAATATTTTCCTACAGAATTTCCGGGACCGTCGGACCATTGATCCGGGTCCGTTTACCAAAAATGTTCACCAAAGTCAACTTTATTCAATTAATTATCATAAATTAGACTCTTAATCAAGTTTTCACTTAAAGGCTCCCCGGCTACGCGCTCGGGCTACGCACGCACATCAAGGTGAGATTAATGGAGGCTTTCGGGGCCTCGGAACATAGTCAAAAATTAGATTCACATAAGATGACCCCTTTTTGGGTTATCACAATCTCCCCCTCTAAAACAAACGTTCGTCCTCGAACGGACATAGAATCGTACCTGAAGTGCCGAATAGCTGTGGATACCTGCTCCGCATGTCCTCGTCGGACTCCCAGGTCGCCTCATCGACTGGTTGGCCCCTCCACTGGACCTTTATGGCAGAAATTCTCTTAGACCTCAACTGGCGGTCCTGCCTATCAATAATTGCAACTGGCTCCTCCTCGAAGCCCAACTTCTCATCTAGCTGAATAGTGCTAAAATCAATCACGTGAGAGAAATTGGCATGATATCTCCGGAGCATGGATACATGAAATACCGAATGAACTCTCCATAAGGCAGGAGGTAAAGCGATCTCGTAAACAACCTCCACGACTCGCCTCAACACCTCGAAAGGGCTTATAAACCTGGGGCTCAGCTTGCCCTTCTTCCCGAATCTCATAACGCCCTTCATCGGCGAAACCTTCAACATAACCTTATCTCCTTTCATAAATGCTACATCACACGCCCGCTGATCTGCGTAACTCTTCTGTCTGGACTGAGTTGTGCGGAGCCTTTCCTGAATAATCTTCACTTTTTCCAAGGCTTCTCTCACCAGATTTCTACCATATAGCTTGGCCTCGCCAGGCTCAAACTACCCAATCGGAGAACGGCATCGCCGACCATATAAAACCTCAAATGGAGCCATCTCGATGCTGGACTGATAACTATTATTGTATGCAAACTTCGCTAAAGGAAAGAACTGGTCCCAGTGACCCCCGAAATCAATTACGCAAGCCCTGAGCATATCCTCCAAAATCTGAACCGTACTCTCTGACTGGCTATCAGTCTGAGGGTGAAATGCTAAGCTGAGATCTATCTGAGTGCCCATCTCACTGTGCAATGCTCTCCAGAAGTGCGAGGTGAACTATGGACCTCAATTTGATATAATAGACACCGGCACCCCGTGCAACCGAACTATCTCCCAAACATAAATCTGGGCTAGCCTCTCCGTAGTATAAGTAGTAGCCACAGGAATGAATTGCGCCGGTTTGGTCAATCTATCCACAATGACCCAAACCGCGTCAACCTTCCGCAAATTCCGAGGCAACCCAACCACAAAATCCATGGTGATGCGCTCCCATTTCCACTCAGGAATGGGCATCTGCTGAAACAGGCCTCCTAGCCTCTGGTTCTCGTACTTGACTTGCTGACAATTGAGACACCTAGCCACATACTGCACTATATCTTTCATCATCCGCCTCCACCAGAAGTGCTGCCTCAAATCACGGTACATCTTCGTCGCACCCGGATGAACAGAATACCGANTGGACCACTGCATCCCGAAGCTCTGCAAGGCATGGATCATCAAACTGTCGAGCCTTAATATCCCCAAACAATGAAGACTGAGCAACTGCATGAGCCAAAACTCGACTAGGCTCTGAAAGGTCCAATCTCACAAGGCGATTGGCCAATGATTGAATGTCCAAGGCTAAAGGTCTCTCCTCAGCTGCAATGTAGGCCAAGCTACCCATACTCGCTGCCCTCCTGCTCAAAGCATCTGCTACTACATTCGCCTTGCCCGGGTGATATAAAATAGTGAGATCATAATCTTTTAACAACTCAAGCCATCTCCGCTACCTCAAGTTAAGGTCCCTCTGCTTAAGCAAGTACTGCAGGCTGCGGTGGTTAGTATAGACCTCACAAGATACACCATATAGATAATGCTGCCATATCTTCAAAGCATGAACAATCGCTGCTAACTCCAAATCGAGCACAGGGTAATTCTTTTCATGAACCTTCAGCTGTCGCGAAGCATAAGCAATAACCCTGTCATCCTGCATCAGCACACACCCCAACCTGACGCGTGAAGCGTCGCAATACACAGTATACCTCCCAGAACCGGAAGGCAATGACAGAACTGGTGTTGAGGTCAAAGCTGACTTGAGCTTCTGAACACTCGCCTCACACTCGCCGGTCCACCGAAATGGGGCATTCTTTTGAGTCAATCTGGTCAACAGAGCTGCAATCGAAGAGAACCCCTCCACGAATCGGCGATAATAGCCTGCTAGGCCCAAGAAACTCCTGATCTCTGTAGGTGAAGTAGGACGTGGCCAACTTTGAACTGCCTTAATCTTCTGCGGATCAACCTCGATACCCTCACCGGACACCACGTGCCCCAGAAATACCACAGATTCTAACCAAAACTCACACTTGGAGAACTTAGCATATAGCTTCTGTTCTCGCAAGGTCTGAAGCACAACTCTCAAAGGATGCTCGTGCTCTCCCAGGCTCCGTGACTAGATCAATATATCATCAATGAAAACAATAACGAAGGAGTCGATAAAAGGCCTGAATACCCTATTCATCAAGTCCATAAATGCTGCTGGGGCATTAGTCAAGCCAAAGGACATCACTAAGAACTCATAGTGGTCATATCGGGTGCGAAATGCAGTCTTCGGGACATCAGAAGCCCGAATCTTCAACTGGTGATAACCTGACCTCAGATCAATCTTAGAGAACACACGAGCACCCTGTAGCTGACTAAACAAATCATCAATGCGCGGCAGAGGATACTTGTTCTTGATGGTCACTTTATTCAGCTGGCGGTAGTCAATACACATCCGCATAGACCCATCCTTCTTTTTCACAAATAGGACTGGTGCACCCCACGGCGACACACTCGGCCTAATAAACCCCTTGGCCAACAACTCCTCAAGCTGCTCCTTCAATTCCTTTAGCTCCTTAGGAGCCATACGATAGGGAGGAATAGAAATAGGTTGAGTATCTGGAGCCAGATCAATGCACAAATCTATATCTCGATCTGGAGGCATGCCTGGAAGATCCGAAGGAAACACATCCGGAAACTCTCGAACAACAGGTACTGAATCAATGGTAGGAGACTCAACGGTGGTGTCCCGCACATAAGCAAGGTAAGACAAACAACCCTTCTCGACCATATGTCGAGCCTTCATGAAGGAAATAACCCGGATGAAGGCACTAACGGAAGAACCTCTCCATTCTAGTCTAGGCGACTCAGGCATGGCTAAAGTGACTGTCTTGGCATGGCAATCTAACACAGCATGATAAGGAGATAGCCAATCCATGCCTAGGATAACCTCAAAATCAATCATATCCAGCAATAAAAGATCTGCTCTGGTATCGAAATCGCAGAAAGTGACCACACAAGACCGGTAGACTCGGTCTACCACCACAGAATCACCCACAGGAGTGGACACATATATAGGAGAACACAAGGAGTCACGAGGGGTATCCAGAAAATGAGCAAATAGTACGGAAACATATGAATACGTGGATCCTGGATCAAATAGTACCGAAGCCTCCCTACCACATACTAAGATAATACCTATGATTACGGCATCTAAGGCCACTGCATCTGATCTGGCCGGAATGGCATAAAATCTGGCTGAGGCTCCTGAACGCTGAACTCCCCCATAGTGAACAGGAACTAACTGACCTCATCCTGACTGGCCTCCCCCTCTAGGATGATCCCTGCCGACCTGTCCTCCACCTTGAGGCAGTCGGGCTGCTGGTTCTGAACTCCTAGGCTGATAACTCTGCTGCACTGCCTTGCCCCGATACCTGGGACAAAACCTCCACGTATGACCCGGCTCCCCACACTCGAAATAACCTCCTAGTGCTACAACCCACTGCCCGAAAGAGGAAGAACCCTGAATAGCTGGAGGGCGGTGTGAACCCTCTGGTAAGGCACTGAAATAGGAACTAGAGGATCTCTGATGACTGGAATAACTACTGGGTGCACCCTGGGTGGCTGGGGGATGATTGGAACGCTCTGGCATAGCGCCGAACTGAGGCCTCGCTGAAATACCCCTGAGAGGTAGTGGAGGTGCTGAATATGAGGGCCTACTGAACTGGCCGCCTCCGAACTGACCTCTACCCCTAGCTGGAGCACCCCTGAAGTCACCTGTGAACCTGGCCCTCTTGTCCTGCTGACCTGGCTGACCCTGCTCCCTGCTCCTCATTCGGTAACCGTCAACCCGTCGAGCTATCTCGACTACAAGCTGGTATGGGGTACCCATCTCTACCTCTCTGGCCATAGAGGCCCTGATACCTGGATGCAAGCCTGCCATAAACCGCCGCACCCTCTCGGCAGCAGTAGGCAATATCATAAGGGCATGGCGAGACAACTCGGAAAATCTAGCCTCGTAATCAGTCACTGACATCTGCCCCTGCTCTAGTCGCTCAAACTGACCCCGTAGCTCCTCCCTCTCAGAAGGTGGAATGTATCTGTCTAGAAATAACTGAGCGAACTGATCCCAAGTGACAGGAGGAGAATCTGCTGGCCTGCTGAGAATATAGGACTGCCACCACCTGCGAGCTCTGCCCTCTAACTGAAATGTGGTGAAATCCACTCCATGGGACTCCAAAATCCTCATGTTGTGCAGTCTGTCCCTGCACCTATCAATAAAATCCTGAGCATCCTCTCCCCGCTCACCCCCGAAGACTGGAGGGCGAAGTCGGGTCCATCTATCCAACATCTTCTGCTGGTCACCCTCTGCAACTGGCCTGGGCTCTGGGGCTGCTACTACGGGCTGAACCCCTCCCACGGGCGGTGTGCCCGGGGTATGACGTGCTGCTGCTGCCTGACCTATGGCCTGAGCGGTAGGGGTCTGGACTCCCCCTCCCGCCTGAGAAGTGGCAGGGTCGGCTGGAAATAAACCAGCCTGAGACATAGTGTCCATGAATCTCAGCATACGGCCCATGACCTCCTGGAAGCCTGGCCCCGTCATGAAATCCACTAGAGCAGGTGCTACTGGAGGCACCTCATCTTTCTCCTCCATAATGGGGTCCTCTGGTGGTGCCACTGGCTTAGCTCTGGGACGCCCTCATCCCCTACCTCGAGTAGGTGCTCTGCCCCTGCCCCTGCCTCTACCCCAACCTTGGGCAGCCGGGGCAGCGGCCTCTCCCGGACCAGGAACATTGGATGCACGCGTCCTCACCATCTGTGAGAGAATAGAAGAATAAGTTTGAGTACATCATAGACTGCACGACAGGATATGAATAAAGGGAAGTTTCCTAACACCCCATAGCCTCGTGAAGATAAGTACATACGTTTCCGTACCGATCCGCAAGACTCTACTGGGCCTGCCCGTGACTCGTGAGACTTACGTGAACCTAGTGGTCTGATACCACGTTGTCACGACCCAAATCTCGATTCAGGTCGCGATGGCGCCCAACGGCGAGGTTAGGCCAGCCAATATAGAAACACTAAGTGTTACCATTCCCCGTTACGCAAATTTCATCTTTTAACCAATTTTAAACAGATATAAACATGATAGTGGCGGTGATATGACATAAAACTACAAGCCCAGAAAATCAACCAATAGGCATGTCACATAACATATGTACAGCCAGCAACCCAAAATATACACCTCGTGTGTGCCAGGAACTAGTGTCACGAGTGCCACGGGCAGCTACCGAATATACAATGACTACAATATATACAGGGTCTTAGTCTGAATGAGATGGACAGAGAATATAACAAAAGAACTCCAGGGTGCTGCTAGGAAGTCACCGGGAAAGCAGCTCACCGTGAAGTATGACCACGCTATCAATATCTAGCACCGGCCTGATAATCAGACGTACCAGCCTCCGGACCTGTACAGTCAAGTACAGAAAAGAAAAGAAAGTGCAGCATGAGTACATATTAAATAAATATGTACCCAGTGAGTATCCCGCCTAAACTCGAAGAAGTAGTGACGAGAGGTCGACTCGATACTCACTAAGGTCCAACAGTAATAACATATGATAGAATATAATGAAATACAGTAGGCATGTCAGGGAAATAAGCAACAAGTATATATATCAAAAGCAGAAATCCAAACAATTGCTGAACTAAACAATAAAGCACTTTCAAGGGTAAGACCACCGAACGATACAATAATCACAAATTCTTAGATCCGTCGTGGCGTACAGCCCGCTCCCATAAGGTACCTTCTACACTCACCGTGGCGTACGACCCGATCCCATATTCATTTCAATTTCCTTCCAACACTGTCGTGGCGTACGGCCCGATCCCATATATCTCATAATTTCTCAACACTGCCGTGGCGTACGGCCTGATCCCATATACATATCACAATTACTTCTCAACACTGCCATAGCGTACGATCCGATCCCATATATATTCAATTACTTTTAGCACTGTCGTGGCGTACGGCCCGATCCCATATATTTCACAATTTCTTTTAACCTCAGCCGTGGCGTACGACCCGATCCCATGTATATTCAATACTTACTTTCCACAACAAATTCCTTGCCATTCAACAATTTTTCCATAAAGCCTCAGAGAAATAAAACTATGCAAAACATAATTTCATAGTACATATGGCGTCTCAATAAATCATATAAAGCATTACAACCCGGACATAACAATAATATCCGCTATATACGGACTCTCATCACTTGGCGCGTACGTAGCCCCCTGTAACGACCCCACCGGTCATTCTGCGTATTAGGAACTCGTTACCCTACCTCGAGACTTCCCATAGCGGCTTCTTATGATTTATGAATTGCGGGGACGGATGGTTCGGGTTTTGGAAGTGTTTAGAGTGCTTTAGGAACACTTGGTTCCTTAAGGTTAGCCATTTTGGCCAAGTTTGACTTCGGCCAACATTTTGAGCAAACGACCTCAGAATCGAGTTACGACAGCTCCAGTAGCTTTGTATGATGATTTCCGACTTGGGCGTATGTTCGGATCGGGTTTTCGATGACCTGGGAGCATTTCGGTTCCCAATTACGAAATAAGAATTTCCTTAAGTTTGAAATTTGGTTTGGAACGTGATTTTATGTTATTGAGGTCCGAACAAAATTTCGGGATCAGGAATAGTTCTGTTACGTCATTTATGACTTTCTTGCAAAGTTTGGTGTCATTCCGAGTAGTATATGTCGGTCCGGTGCATTGTTATAGAAATCAAGAACTTGAAGTTCTTAAGTTATGATTCTAAGTAGGGGAGGATGTAAAGACCCATAAATTTTTTATGTCTAAATCAATACCCGATATTTATGGACTAGTACCATAAAAGGTACTATATGACCATGATAGTATGATGTATAAAGTATATTAACAATAAGTAGAATTTTAAGTAATTTGAGGCAATTTTTAGTTATGCGGGTAATTAGTTAATTACTGGGTAACGGGACATTACCTAATTAACTAATAAGTGGATAAAGATAAAATATTTCCACCCCACCCCACGTGGCAGCAAGATACATTCCAAAGGAATGATTCTTAGACATTCTTTTTAAGTGGCCACCTAATATGCTAACAACAAAGCATTTTGTCTTTAACAATTTCCAAGATGCAAAATGTTAATCAAAGAGGGGGGAGGGGGGGGGGGGGGGGGGGGGGGGGGCATTATTCATTCATAAACCCATTCAAAGTTTCTTTCTCAAAGAGAATGAAATCAAATCCTTAACATTTCATTAAGTAACCTTTCATCAAGTAACGTTATTCATTCATATTAGCAACATAAATCTTCAACGGTCAAACCAAAAAAATTTAGAAACCGTGCAACGTAAACTTTTACGCTTCTAAAGGAGTACAGTGCAATATTTTTCAAAAATATCATATTGATTTTTCCTATTTCAGTTACGAGTTCTCGGGTGTAGAGTTCGGAGTTCGGGCGCGTTATTGGTCCGAGAGGTAGATTCGACACGAGGTGAGTCTCCTTTCTAACCTTGTAAGAGGGAATTATCCCCATAGGTGTTCTACATGTTGTATGTAATTGTTTGCGGGGTCCACGTACGTACCAAGTGACGAGAGTCCGTACGTGGCGACTATATTAAATATTGCTATGTCGGGTAGCCTTAGGATTCACGAGCATGCCTCTATGTGCCCTACCTGTACCCTCGTATGTGTTATGAGTTGTAATTACTGTTGAAGTGATAAGTAAAAGTGAAGTATTATGATTTAAATCCTAGTTGATTATCCGTGGTATTGGCACAGTCCTGTTGAGTTCACTGTTGAGTTAGTACACATTTATACTTATATATACGCACTTGTTATCGAGTCAGCACACGAGTCGCAGGTATGATGCGCGATCGTGGGTCATCTTATCATTATCGAGTCAACACACGAGTCGCAGGTACGTTGCGTGATCGTGGGTTAGCTTATTATTATCGAGTCAGCACACGAGTAGCAGGTATGATGCGCGATATTTATGAAAGGAAAAGAAATAAATTATAAGTTTTGTACTCATGTAAGATATTATTATTTCCCCGAGATTTCATAGGCTTGAATAATTGGAAAGAATTTGTTATGGAAAGTAGATTTTAATACTTTATGTGCGCATGTGACAACCTGGCAATTTACTTTCCGTGAGCGGAGTTTGATTTTCCCCCACTCTCATGTGAGCGGGTCGTACGCCACGGCGGATTGATAAGTGCACTTTTGGGACGGGCCGATCGATCCTCGGCAGTGCACAGAGTTGATTACTTAAGAAATGCACTTATGGGACGGGCCGGTCGATCACCGGCAGTGCATGGACGAAGTTGTACAATAATATGATATGATTACATTGAAAGACGCACTTATGGTACGGGCCATTCGATCCTCGGCAGTGCGCAAACATGAATATGATAAGCATGCACTTTTGGGACGGGCCGATCGATCCTCGGCAGTGCATAGCTATTTTCCTTATGACTCTGGCCGGTTGTCTTACTCCTGTGTGCGCATGACTATTTGGTACTGTTTTCCTGATTTATGATTAGACAGATGTTTTGGGGAAAAGAGAGTGGAAGTTGTCATTGTTTTCAGTATTTATTTGGAAACTCTGTGTTTTCGTCATAATTGTTGTACATTGTTTACATGTCTACTACTTTCCTTATATCATGTCTTATTCTATTATTGTTGGACCTTAGTAAGTGTCAAGTCGACCTCTCGTGACTACTTCTTCGAGATTAGTCGGGATACTCACTAGGTACATATATGTATATGTACTCATACTACACTTTCTGTGCATTTTGTTGCACAGGTATTTTTATAGTAGAGTGATCGATTTGGGGACTTATACGGGCTGCATTCATCCAGAGGCGTTCCGCAGCTGCTAGAGCCTCCTTTCTGTGTACTTACATTTTATATTTATTGCCTTTGTCCAATTTGTTCCTCGGACAAGCGTTGTATAATTGTATAAATTCTTAGAAATTGCTCATGGACTTGTGTCACCGGGTTCTGGGGATGTGTTGGTATTTCTTTTAATATATTAAAGATGATTTCCTGCCGTATTTGATTTACGAGAATTTTAAATTACTTGGTTATAAAATGTAAGAAATGCACGATTTCGAAAATGTTAAACAGGAAAGTGTTCCAACTGATTAAGGGGTCGGCTTGCCTGACAGTGGTGTCCGGCGCCATCACAACCCATAGGTTTTGGGTCGTGACAACGTGGTATCAGAGCTCTAGGTTCCCGTAGGTTTCACGAGTCATGAGCAAGTCTAGTAGAGTCTTGCGGATCGGTACAGAGACGTCTGTACTTATCTTCGAGAGGCTACAGGGCTGTTAGGAGTACTTTCCTTCTTTATTCCTCATCGTGCAATTTAATTCCCTTAAGGCTTATGCCTATGTTTTTTCCTACTCAATCTTACGCGTCGCAAAGCGCTTCTTATGAGTCGGGAATTTGAGGAGTTGTAATGGTGCTACAGATATGATGCGTGATGTTTCCGTACATAGTTGATTGGGTTGTTGCTATCGCCTTGCAAAAGGATATTATGTTGTTCCAGCTCAGTAGCTGTGTGTCTGGGAGCCTTGAGACTATGCTGAGGATGTTAAGATGCTTACGGTCGGTTATCGCACGACATTGTTATGATGGTAAAATGATTGCCCATCTGTCGGGGTGATGAATGGCTCGAAGGGAGGTCTTCTCAGAGTGCTTTCGAGATTTCAGTATTTGAGTTTCGGTAGAGGAAAGGCATTTGGACTATGAACGATCTGGT